>MU182365.1:306408-376937 GCA_016904865.1 Pissodes strobi | reverse complement strand
TCAGTCATACCGCTAGGGGCGAAAACGTAGTATAGGAAAAACATTAACGGATTCGCATCTGTTCTAAATAATCTGTGGCAAGTTCTGGTTTCGAGTAACATGACCACATTAAAAGAAGCACTGGAATATGGCAGTTATTTATGCTCGATGCTATTGTTTTTCGTCCTTAGTACTGTCATATTCTTAACCTTGCTAAATGTTTATGAATATTAAGAAATGTTGCATAACATGTCAAATGTCCAAAAATATATATTTTTAACCCAAACTAACTCAAACTTAAAAAGTTATCAAATATTAAATTATTTCAAAATTTTGAATGGATCGAATTTTATGTCGGTGAGTATATATCTGTTTTATATGCTTTATATTTGACAATATTTGAAAATATTAGTTTACGAATATGTATTAATTTCATTTGCAAAGATCCTCAAATGCTTGTTAATATCTTGCATGTAATATCAGAATCAAAACGTTGCTCCAACTTCTTCATTTGCAAATGTTGATTTGAACTTTATTAGAATTAAATATTAATGCACAAGCACCATCTCTATTTGAAGAACTTCATCAAAACCTAATATAAAAATCATTTCCATACCCCAAAATGGGGAATCTTTTGAGAAATTGGGATTCTGCTAAAAATTGTATCCAGTGAGGCTCATGAGGTAGCTTTTAGTGGTTAATCTGCATCTCCAAAGAATAGACTGCAATCTTCATAGCTTTAAAATTATATGCCTTGCTCTTATTATTTTGAAATTATTAAGATATCTGTCATCTGCCGAAGGGTCTGGCCATCTAACCATCAGCTAGAGTGGTAAAATGCATTTTCGGTTAAAAAGAATATCATATCCTTATTCAACTTGTTTCTGGTTTTTTACTTCCCAAAAATTGAAATAAGGAACGCTTATATGTTATATACCTACACATAATCTTTCCAATGAAATATTTGACTAAATGTAAGTAATCAGGCAGAACACAATTTTATATTGAAATCAATTTTGTAAATGTATGGATGAATTTACAAAAAAAAAATATTAGGCGTATTTTTAATCTAAAATATTGTGAAACTAAAAATCATAACCTTTTTTCACCTGGATTTTAGATCTATACAAGTCATGCAGTAAAGTAATATATTTACATTATAAAATCCCAATCAGATATAAACAATTTCTTCTTGCCTTTCGGGCATATAGATACCTTATTGAAGTGCTAAGCGATTTTTAGTAATGAGGTACCGATGTATTACTCGACTCATTGTTTCTTTTTCAAATCCTTCAACATCACCTCCAAGTTTTAAAACTGATCCTCTATCTGCACGTATAAGTGCGTAACTTCTACAATTTAAAATGGAAGGCTATTATCTAATGTCTAATTAAATATTTCTACATTTCACATACTTTTCAAATCAATCACACAACCTGTCCATGGAGACCACAAATGGGGAAGAAGGTTGGTGAGCAAGCTGGCGAACTGTCGCTTTTGATGACGGACATTTTCGCAAAAAATTTAACATCTAGAAGGGGTCTCAAAATTCGTGAGTTCATTAAAATCTTAATCATCTGTATAATAAAGTTTAGTGCTGGAACGAGGAAAAATAAAACTATAAGGATGAGTTTATATTTAAACACTTGTTATACACACAGACACATTTATGTGAATACAGCAGCATCATTTAGAATGGAGTATGTTATTAATTTGAATTTGACCACGAATTATTTGTTTATGTAACAAGAAAAATATCCATCTCCATGCCTCTAGCATAGCTCTGAATCTAAAATTACCGGTGAAAGCTTTGGTATAAGCAAATATTTATTACAATAAATTCGAATCAACGGTATTGTAGTACGTCCACCATTTTATCAAGAAATATATTGTCTTATAGCCAGTGAAGCTAATTTGTAGAAATATTGAAATAACTTTAGTTCATAATTATTATGCGACAGCAACTACCGCCAAACCACAGCAGTAAAATAGCCTAAAAATGTTCTATTTGAATTGCATTTAGCACCAAATAATGTCACAATAACTGAATGCTTGCTTACAACAGCTTCTAGTTATATAGGGCGATAGAGTATATATGTAAATAAAAAGAGACGAATCGTTACAAAAGTTAATTGTATTAGTGAAAAAGATACAGAGTATATCTGGTGTATAAAAATAGGTACAGAGTTTATCGTTTTCTTTTACTTTTATATTTATTGGCCTTTCATTCTTCACATAGGTCTCAGCAAACCCGTTTTCTTCTGGAATTGGTGGCATTCCCACGAAGTCTTAAAAAAAAATCTGCATCGAAATAAAACGCCCGCACAGACACCCGCTCCAAAATCTTAGCAAATCAATATGCAAAGTAAAGTTCGCTTCAGCTCTGAAAGTTTCCAAAGTAGTACCCATATACTAAACCGGTGAAAGGCAGGATACGTCATATTACAGGCCATAATCCGTACAAAGCACATTTTCAAAACTACTCAACAGAAAATAAAGGAATTGTAGTTTGGCTGTTTTTTGACCTCTCATGAGCCTTCGAAACTCCTAGTTTTGACTTCAAAATATAAAAATGTTGAATATTGGAGTCAGAGGAAATGCAGGTGCAGTAATAATGTGGTTTCTAATAGAGAGAAAACTGCTGGTAAATATTAACAACTGTTATTCTAGAGAATACGATATAAATATTAGAACACCACAGGGATCAGTGTTGGCACCATTGCTGTTCATTTTTTTATTAATCATCTAACGCTTTACGGTCTACCTATAAAGTTTGCTAACGATACAACTGTCGCTTTATCCACTGATAGTGACACAGAATGAGTAAATGGTGTTTCCAGAACCAGCTAATTTGAAACGAAACCGAAACTCTTAGAGTGCATCTTCATAGAACAGATCCAAAATTGGCATTGATGGTTCTTTGCAAACACTAAAATTTTTGAGCACTTACCTGGATTCAGGATTTAATTGGGAACCACACACAGTAAAAACAATCTCCGTGTTTAAGAACAGTAAGAGGTGGTAAACTGTTAGATGTAAAAACTGAACACTAATTTTGTAAAATAGCGGTTGTTTAACCACTTTGAGTTTGGTGAAACTTATTTTGACACCTTAACTGGTAATCTCGCTTACTTCTCCTCTCCCGTGTAATTCTACACTTACGCGTGTTAAGTGTAAATAACTAAGTGTCAAAATACGCCGGCCTGTGTATATGCGACACCACCGCGAGTAATAAGAACTCTTCCCGTTCAGTTTCAGTCCAGTGCTCAATCTTGTATCCATTTATGACGTCGCTATGATATTGTGCGGCGTGTGTTATTGTTTGTTCTGTGGATGAAATATGGATTTTTATATAAAAAAAATTATTTCCTAGATGCTGGTGCCTATATTTCACAACACTTTGACATAATAACAGTAAGAGGTGAATTTTTGTAATTTCTCTGCAGTATACCAACTATTTTTGTGAGAAAAACATGCTTAAAACTTAGCTGAAATTGATAGATGTGATATAATTCAACTTAAATATCTTCAGTAACCATTCGATGGACCTTGTTCCAAAGTTTATTTTTATATTGTCACGAATTGTACTCTTTACTGGTGACGCCACGCCTTACTTATCGGGTAGGAGAGTAGCTCAGTTTTAGGAACGCACTACGTCAAGTTGAGAAGATATAATAAAGGAGACACATCGATAAAAACAATAACAAGTTTATTTACAAACAAACTTAACAACGGTTAGACTGTATACTAATAAAGAAGTGTTTAAGTTTAAAGATTAATTAAGAATTTACACTATACCCAATTAATATTAAGTGCATGTCTTCTCGAGGGAGGCTTAGTTCAAAGTTTTTCTAGAAAGCGACGTCACTTTTATTAATAAAGTTTATGGGACCGGGTTGTCTTATTTATATATTCGTTCTGATATTTATAAGGTAAGTCTTTCTGGTTTAAGTTTATCACAGATTTCTAAGGCACTTTCACTACTTTTTAAAAATCCCCAAACACTATCCCTTTACTGGAAATTCTGATACTTCACTCGTAAATTCGGCTCTCTCTACTTTTAGTATCCGCCGAATGTCGTATACCTGTGCATTCGTCTGTCCAAGTTAGGTAAGGACCTGATTGCCCTGTGCCTGTGCACAGGTGTTCACAGATATGGGGGTTGTGTGATAGAGCAACTAGAAGTGTACGCACCTGTGTGCTGTACCGCAACTAAATTGAGCGGAGTTGAGAGACCCGAAAGCCTGATGAACTTGGCGTTTCCCTGCGTATTTATATGTTACAAAATGCTGATGGCTGCATCATTAAGGATTAAAATTGCTCCCGTCGACCGCTCAAGTTGTTTATAATTAACCGTGAATGTTTATATAACATTTGTCAAGTTCAAGTTCAAACTTAGGACACGGCTTTTTAGTAGTTCACAATATAAATAAAAGGCTGTTTTCTAGTTGCGTATTCTATTAGTGTATAAGAATGTCTATTAAATAGTAAGAATATAAGAATCTTATTAATTTTTGATTTCGATTTTGCCAAAACAAAATTAGTGTTAATTTTTTTACATAACTTAATGTCTGAAATAATTTTTTTTGGTTTTGTCTATATTGATTTGTTGAAGTATTTTATACAAGTACAAATATATCTGTACGTTTATTTGACTTTTGGTTTTTCTATTTTTGTCAAATAAATATATTCTTGTTTTCCTTTTATAGAGTTTATATATTATAATTGTAGTTAAGACTTGCTTTAATAAATACAATTTTGAACCATATAATTTTTTATTTTATTACAACTAAAACTAAACCATTAAGGTATTTTAAGCATATTATAATATACATTTATATTTCAAACAAGATTTCTTAATATAGTGCTTCTGTGTATTAAATGCACCATTTGCTTTGAAATCCTCCTCTAACATTTTTATTATTAGGGCTGAAAAAATATGTCGTAAAAATAACGAGTGTCCCCACAAATATTTTATTTCTAACAAATTAGAGATCAGATTCTAAAGGATAATAAAAATAGTTTTAACTATATTTTTGGATCAATAATATAATAAAATATACATTTATTAATTTATGGGATACTCTGTAATATTATTTCACGAGATAGTGCAATCAGGTGTATAAAGCACACGCAATGTGGTAAAATGTACACGGACCTGTGTAATACTTATTAAAATGCTTACACAGCCTAGTGAAAAAGAACACCTCCAAGTGAACATTTCACACACCGCAGTGTTTAGGTTTATTTTTTTTAAGTGTAAGATTTACCAAATTAAGTGTTTTATTACACAGATGTGTGTAAAAGTTTCACCATTTTTAGTGACATATGTAACATTAAGAAGTGTAAAGCGCATTACACAAGGTTTTGGTAATGCTACACGTTCGAAAATGGTTAAACCTACCCTACTAGATTGGGTGGACTTATATAGACCACTTTTAGTGTTAAATTTAACACGCGATTTTTTACTGTGCAGATTGAGCATATCTGCTCCAAGTTCAATGAAGCATGTTAACGATTTATCATCTACACGTCTGATAAATCTGCGTTGCTCAGTTTGCACAGATAAGTCGCTACGATTTATCGATACGTCTGTAGCTGCCTTTATGCAATACTAAAACTCAGACGAGTGGTATCACCTATGTTGGAGTTTGGAACCTTCGGCCAAATACTCTAAAACAGTTTTATTCACAATACTAAAATGCCCCTTGCCCATGGCACATTCGTTGTACCTAATCGTAATCGTAAAAATGGCGAATGATTTATCGCCACTCTCGGTTAAGACCCTGTTAAGTTGACGTTGTTTTATCGTAGATTTTAAAGTAGATGTTTGTTAACCGATTATATTGAATGATTACATTTTATTAAGTGACACACCTAGTTTCTGTTGACTTGTACAGTTTAAGGAGAACACAGTTTTAATTTACGTAACATAACCGTACATATACTAAAAATGAATACAAAATTAAATTAATTATATATTACAGGAAAAATTTACATAAGAAAGAAACTTTATTTATCAAAATTAAATCACGATATTTCAATCAGGCCCTCGCATCAAATAGTAAAGCGTCACCGATTAATAACTAAAAAATGCATTTTAAGTATGTGCCCTTACACTGAAGGAATATTTTCGTGTCCCGTAGGCTTTTGGTGTCCCGTAGGAACATTCTACCCTTTGTTGTGTTTTGTATTCTTTAAGGATCTTTTTTTATAGCAGTGGCATTCACACAAAGGGACATCCTATGGCACCCGAAGAGCGGTGTGTGTGTGTGTGCAAAGATATTGGTTGACACGGATCTTGAATAGTTGTAGGTACTAATTACCATTAGCCCAACTTGTTATGCGATTGTTATTAAGAGATCAAAGTGTTAAGGTTTACTTGAACATAATTGTTTAGAATAAAAATTACGCAGCTAACGAGAATATGATTACATTAAAGCGCTAGGTTTGAAAGTTCGACCTTTCTTAAAATGATGTCTATCGATTAAATCGTAAAGAAAATAAGTCAAACCAAAGAACTTATCTATTTGTAAGGAAGCTATCTCTACTCCCCTGCGAGTTGCGCCTGTGGCTGGGGTTTTAAGATTTGTTCCTAATTTCATTGGGCTTCGAAAATTACTTAGATGCTCGATTTCTCCTATAATTGAGAAACTATGTAAAGTGTGACTGAAGCGAATGTAAATCTGAATATGTAGAAATTTGAATTGGGAACCAGTCTCAAGTTTTAGCGAGTGGAATTGGACCAGTATCTAACCGAAAGTAGTGAATTTGAAAATATGTGGAAATTGAAGGGGAAACTAGTCTCAAGCTTTGGCAAGTGGAATTGAACCAGTCTCTAGCTAAACGAGTGCATTTGTAGGACTTCCCTTTGCTTCTCGCTTCGGCTTTTTTATATGAAAATGTACAGTGTACACATTTGATATGTGGGTACGACGAGAAACTATTAAAATACCAACACCACACAGTAAAAAAATGTATTAGAAAGAAACTTAGATAAGTGTGGCGCATGAATTCCCCATTCCCAGCGCCTGACTCGACTTTTTACCAGCTTCTCGAAAATTTCCATAAAGTAGTCTGTTTTTAAAGATTTTTTATAATACCGAGTGTATTCAAATTTTGTCTGCGAATTTTGTTATTTGAGAACTTTGTTAATTTGCATACCTGGATGATTTGGGTTGTTGGAAACAGATTTTTTTCCACTCGGCGCGCGTTTCGCCAACCATTCTTTATCATCATCAGGAATAATGAAAACATCCCGAAAAATTTTTTAACGAGTTTTAATCATCTCCTGATGTTGCCCACATAGTTAGCGAAACGCGCGTCGAGTGCAAAAATTTTGTTTCGGTAATGTGGATTAAACCCTGTTTTAGTAAAGTAGTACAAATTCAAACACTTTATGTATGTGCTGGTTCATTGTCATCTGAACTATAATGTTTTTCTGTAAGTATAGACAGTGTAGACCTAAATACATTAAGATCACTGGATCGTTGGCCATTTTCCGGAAAAAGTTTAAAGTATTCCTATTCGACTGCTTTCTATTCTTTTGGAATTTCATAGAGTGGAAAACATAAAACATTACAGTGATATTCAATATCAAAGACAGCTATGATAATGACAGATTTAATAACCATTATTAAATGCTCAGTGCATAATATCCCATTAAACTGCTGATCTTATTGGTAATCAGCGTTGCAAAGTGAGGAATTTTCTAATGTGTCACAAACTTTGTGGTTTTCTTCTGAAAACATCATTTGGGGTGATGGACAATATTCTTAATTCAATTTTTTAATAGATAACTATGGCAGATATTTTAAGTGATGCCCACTTGCAATTTGGTTTCATTTTGTAAGGTACATTTATAAATAAATTATTAGTTGAGGTGTTAATAATTGTATACGTTAAAAAAAGAATGTTATTCTTAATATTTAGACACTTTTGTGAATTTAAATGAAAAATTATTTCCAATAAAGTTAGTTTTAGCTTAACATAATAGTTATCTTTAATTTAAGCGTTATTTTTAATATCCTTTAAATAGCTTATACCCTATTTGAGCTAATCAAATCAATCCTTACATTCTTAAAACTCTAAGACGCTAATGACATACACGATAAAAGTCAGATACCAAAAATCAAGTAAATATGCACAGTATTGCACAGTTTATGAAAACACTTGTTACTGAATCGTGTTCTAAAAAATAACTTACTTTGTCATTTACTTTCTTTTAGATTCAAATATCTGGAAAAAGAAAAGTGAAATGACATAAAACATGTAAAGTAAATGCAAGCGATAACGATCATAATTATTTTAACGAGGCCCCACACATACGCACAAATTAGATATTATTGTTATAAACAGAAACATCACAACGAACACTTGATTCGATCTATTTATTTCAAAACTTTTATTTTTTTAATTATACGTTAGCGTTTATGCGTATATAGCCCAGTAAATTAGTTAACCATATCCAAACGGCTATAATAAATAATTGGACGGTTTTGTTTATTTTATTCAGTCAACGGTTCTATGAGCAAAATTGATGTTTTCTCGCTTATTATCTACTGATTTACTGACGGGGTAATTAGTCTTAATGACTTTAATTTAGTATTTATCTGATCAGATACGATGATAGATTATGAAAACTTCAACAGTGTGAGATTAATATTATGAAATGCAGGTATTATTTTGATATTTTGTGTTCAATATTTTGAAATTACTTGGCAAAGCTCTGATTTTTAGAGCAAGGTTTTACCGCGAAATTTGTGGAAACCGTCGCTTATCGCTTTAAAAAATTAAAAAGTCTCTGATTCTGGCCCATTTTTCCATATTCAAATCGTTTGACATAAGATTTCGAGCAAATAAATCGACTTAGATGTTGACATACATACTAAAAAAATTACTCGAAATCTGCCTCTAATCACGAAAGAATTTCGATCCTAACCCATTTTTCCATCCTCATACCCTTTTTAATGAGATTTCAGACAATGTACATACATATTTTATCCCAAGCGCATCAGATTCAAAGCTATCTATTTAGACTTCAGAGAAATTAGATTTTTCAAACTGAAAATCAATTAAGCAATTTTTTTCTTGTGGGGGTTGAATGAGACCGAGCAGTCACGCGTCATGTTCGATGGCAAACGATGAAGCCGCTTGTTGAAGTTTTCACTTCTGTCGTGCGGTCTTAAGCACACACCAAATTTTTTTGGGTATCAACGGGATTTTTAAAAACTAATCTTAACGGTATCTCAAGAAGTGTCCCATAAATAACACACGAGGTCGACATCGCTGATGGCCCGCTTACATTCGGTCATCCTGTATAAAAGCCTGTCCTCAGGCTTTAGCAATAACTGACAAAGAGAGAAAAAAATGCATTGATCTTTTGGTGCAGAGTTTCGTTTCACTCCTGTCCACTGATCGTTTCGTGAAAACGTTGTTTGGTAAAGAGGATATTTTCTTAAATATGTCATTTAGTAAAGATCTGCTGTTTTTTTGTAAAAATATTGTTAGGAAAGATCCGTTGATCTTTTTGTTTTGGTAAAGGTCCGTTGATATTTTCGCAAAAATTTCATTAAGTAAAGATTCGTTGACCTTTTCGTTGTGGCAAAGATCTGATGATCTTTTTGTGTGGTAAAGAGCAGACCCGTTGATCTTTTCGTAAAAATGTCGTTAAGTAAACATCCGCTGATCTCTTTGTAAAAATGACGTTAAGTAAAGATCCGTCGATCTTTTCGTTTTGGTAAAGATTTGTTGACCTTTTCGTAAAAATGTCGTTAAGTTAAGCTCCGTTGATCTTTTCGTAAAAGTTTTCATGGAAATTGGACTTTTTTAATATGATTTTATACCTAAAGTTACTACATAATTTGACTAACTTAATAGTGAAAGACTTAAACTAAGTTAAGCCGTTTTTCTTGCTAAAATGGCTTCAAAAAATGTAGGTTTAGCACATGTCCAACTAGTCGAAAGCGAGAGCCTCGCGGCTTTGTCGCTGACTGAAGGCGTTTTGTTCAATGAGCGATCTTGCGACCTAATCACCTACAAGCTCGATCCAACATACAAAATCAGGACAAAGACTGAACCTTTGCATATAAGCTTAGTGTTTGGCTAATAAGCTTAAATAACTGTGCCTATTTTTAAATCAAGTTGATACCTCGTCTTCTGCTCGTCTTCTCAGTTGTGGGAAAGCTACAATAATATTTCATTTTTCAATCTATGTTGGATCGGGTTTGTAGGTGAGTAGGTCGCAAGATCGCTCATTGCACAAAACGCCATCAGTCAGCGACAAAGCCGCGAGGCTGTCGCACTCGACTAGTTGGACGTATGCTAAATCCACATTTTTTGAAGATATTTTAGCAAGAAAAACGGCTCAACGTAGTTTGAGTCTTTCACTATCAAGTCGCTATAGAACTTCTTTGACCTATTGATGAGATCAGTAAAAGATCGAAAGCAACCAAAGCCCAAATCAGGCCAAAGACAGAACCTTTGCATATAAGGTTTGTGTTTGGCTAATAAGCCTTAATAGTTGTGCCAATATTCAAATAAATTGATACTGCTTTGCTCCTTCGTCTTCTGCTTGTCTTTTCAGTTGTGGGAAAGCTACAATAATATTTCATTTTTCATTTAGTAACTTATTGCGTCTTACGCATCATCTTGATAGATAAGGCATCGTTTAATGTTGTCATGTGGGACAACCGTACGTGAGATTTCGAAGACCACGTAGGTCTTCCACTTCATACCTGTCATTACCTAGGAACTTCGTTACTCGGAATGGCCTTTTGAAATCTGGAAAAAGTTACCTACGCTTCGCTCCGTAGCTGGCTCACTTGTTATCTAGACCATCACTAAATCGCATTCTTTATACCTGATGGCTTCTCGTCTCGTTTTGTCCCAACAATCATTCTGCTCTCTTTGATCTTCAGTGATATGATCGGCGATTTTGTTACGCACTTGCTTAATAACGTATCTATAAAGGGTTTCTCTAATGCAGTCATTGAGATAATACAACGTAGCAACATTATTGTAAAGTGTGTTCAGAAATATTAGAAACCTTCAAATAAATGTTGGGCAGGTATAAATTTATGGAATGGGATAATGCCACTTATCAGCATAGGTCCGCATTACTTTGCAAATTCAGGTCAAGTTTTAGATATTACATTTGAAATGAAACCAAATAGCCAGTTTGATCATTTCGTATTTCATTTGCTACCGTATGTAATAATAATTATTTAGAAATGTGACGTCGTTGGAGCTCTAGTGAGATTTGTGAAAGTGAAACAAATGCAAAAGTGCATCCATCAACAGATTCCAAAGAAATTATTAAGAGCGTGTTTTTAATCTTAATGGAGCGCGGTAATTTGTGCTTTAAAAGAGCTATAGAGAAAACAGCTTTAGTTACAAGGAAACCTATTTCCAGGATGTGGAAAATTACGCAAAAGCACATTTTTAGATCGCAATAAAGTGATGCTGGAGAAGAAAGGTAGACCTTGGTGACGAGAATATTATTCGACGAAAAATTATGAAATGTATAAAGACCAATATGTTCCTACTTTAGACAATTTAATAAACATACTTGAAAGAGATTAATTAAGTGCTCAAGAACGATTTTGTGGAAGTGCATCCAAAGAATAAAGAATGAGATTTAAATTCAAAAAGATTAATAAAAGGCAAATTCTAATGGAATCCAGGTGTCTTTAAGAATGGCGCGGGAAATTTTTGAGGGAAATCAGTGACCACACAACCCCAAAAAGGCCAATAATTTGATACCCATGACATCCCAGCCAGTGGATGGGACGAATCTAGCGATAAGTGTGTGATACGTGCTCTGTCAACCCGCGCCGCGGTAAAAGAATAACAATTTTACAAGCTGGATCTGAAAAAGGGTTTGTGTCGAATGCTTCGTCCCTCTCATCCAAAAGGATTAGAGACTCTTCTGTTGACTATCATGTTGACACAATAGTTAAGCTATTTGAAGATAGGTTTAGAACTAAATTATGACCTGATATCCTGCCAAATAGTGCTATTGTTATGAATAACGCGGGTTATCATAGTACACAATTTTGATAGTGAAGGGAAACATTTGTCTCAAATTAACTGGCAAAATTGAGTTAAACATGTAAAGGAAGTAGGAAAATGCTAAGCTATGTCTACCTTATGAATGCAACGGGAAAATTAGTTATTAATCTAGATGACAGTAGCGATGATGACAGTAGCGATAGTGAAACAGATTTAGTCTAACCCTGGAATTGATTGCCTTTGGCTCCACAAATGATTAAATTTGGTTTGAATTGTTATAGAGCCACTTCGGCCCAGGCTCAAGGATGTAAACTGCACAAATGCAAGTTTAGTGACCCTAATGAAATGTGTATTTCTTCGATTCCATATCTAGTCGGATATCGTTTTCAAGAAAAGCAAAAAACTAAAAATGAAAATGGTTAGCAAATACAATAAAACAGTAAAAAGCTCTTGCAGATTGTCAGGTTTTGAACTGACTTTGACAAGATGACAATTATAATGCCATATTTAATTACTGGTTAACTGGTATTTAGTTTGATAATGAGGTGTTATTTGGTAAATTAATTTGTTTTTGAAGTTTTATATATCTATAATTTGGTGTTATTCGCTTTGGAAGAATTTAATGATTTTTGTTGAAAGGATTAGTCAATTTTTAAGTGTCCCTTATCAACTTCAGTTTTTGGCAAAGGTAACCATGTACTATTGAAACTTACAGAAGTTGAAGCATCACATTCATCTTTATTTAATAAAATTAAAGCACTTTCTTTAATTTTACGTTTTTTAGAAGAAGGCTCCTTTGCCAAAATACTAGAAGCGTTCCATTGTATTCTATGATTGTTATCAAATGCATGTTGACAAATGTGTGATTTGTGGAATTGTGCATTTCTAATATAAGTTTGGTGTTCTTTTATACGTTTTGATAATGGTCTACAGGTCTCACCTATATAAAATTTATTACATTCACATGGTATTTTATAGATAACATTTTTAGCAGTTTCATTTTCATTAAGTGGTTTTGTTTTTGTTAGTTTAGATCTAAGGGTGTTTTCTGTTTTGCAAATTGTACGAATGTTAAATTTATTACCTATTCGTTTTATTTTGTCTGATAAACCAGGAATATAAGGAATAAAGAGGTTCGTAATAGGTCTATTTTGATTTTCTCTGATATTTGGTGGTTCAAATTCTATAAAGCATTTTTGAATGAAATCAATAGGATGGTTATTATTAATCAAAACATTGCTCAAAAATTCTTTTTCTGTGTTGAAATTTTGATTATCACAAATTATTTTTATTCGATCATATAGACTTATTACGACCCCCTTTTTGACCATTATTGGGTGATTTGAATTAAAATTTAAATATCTGTTTGTATGTGTTGGTTTTCTGTACATTTTTGTTTCGAAACTATCCAAGTCTTTTTTAATAAGAATGTCAAGAAATGAAAGTTGTTCATTAATTTATTTTTCTATAGTGAATTTGATTGTGGGTTCTATGGTGTTAATATGATTTAGAAAATCGTTAAGAAAATGTTCGTTATATGGATAAATTGAAAAAATGTCATCTATATAACGCCACCAAATTAAAGGTTTGTATTGATAATTTTCAACAAAATTTAATTCAAAATTTTCCATAAAAATATTACTTAATAAAGGTGATAAAGGCGAACCCATAGCCATACCATTGTTTTGTTGATAGTAATGGGTATTGTATTGAAAATAAGTAGTTTTTACGCAAAAAGTAAGTAATTCGAGTATTGTGTCAATATTAAGTTTTGTACGTTCACCAAGGTTAATATCATTTGTTAATTTATTTCTTACAATATTTAAAGTTTTATCAACAGGTACGTTGGTAAATAGACTAACAACGTCAAAACTTACCAGAGTATCGTTAGGATTTAAATTAATTTGTGAAAGTTTCTCTAAAAAATGTTGTGAATTTCTTATATATGAGTTAGTATTGTTAGCAAGTGGATTAAGAATGTTGAGTAGATATTTAGCAATGGGGTGCGTTGGCGAATTTATACAACTGACTATTGGACGTAGAGGAATATTTAGTTTATGTATTTTTGGTACTCCATAAACATGAGGTGTTTTACTATTGTGTGGTGTCAGTTTGAATCTTTCTATGTCATTGAATTGATTTTTGTGTTTTTTTAACATATTGCATATCTGTCTCTCAATACGTTCTGTTGGATCATTATTTAGTATTGAGTAATTACCGTCATTTAAAAGAGACATTATCTTTTCACCGTAAGTACTGCAATTCATTATTACGGTTGAATTACCTTTATCTGCTGGTAGAATTTTAATAGTGTTATCTCTTTTTAATGATTGTAATGCTCTTTGTTCTGTGTATGTTATGTTTTGTTTAATTTTAAATGGTTTTTCTAGTGTTATTTTAGTTCTAATTCTAAATTATTATGGAGTACCAAAAATACATAAACTAAATATTCCTCTACGTCCAATAGTCAGCTGTATAAATTCGCCAACACACCCCATTGCTAAATATCTACTCAACATTCTTAGTCCACTTGCTAACAATACTAACTCATATACAAGAAATTCACAATATTTTTTAGAGAAACTTTCACAAATTAATTTAAATCCTAACGATACTCTGGTAAGTTTTGACGTTGTTAGTCTATTTACCGACGTACCTGTTGATAAAACTTTAAATATTGTAAGAAATAAATTAACAAATGATATTAACCTTGGCGAACGTACAAAACTTAATATTGACACAATACTCAAATTACTTACTTTTTGCGTAAAAACTACTTATTTTCAATACAATACCCATTACTATCAACAAAACAATGGTATGGCTATGGGTTCGCCTTTATCACCTTTATTAAGTAATATTTTTATGGAAAATTTTGAATTAAATTTTGTTGAAAATTATCAATACAAACCTTTAATTTGGTGGCGTTATATAGATGACATTTTTTCAATTTATCCATATAACGAACATTTTCTTAACGATTTTCTAAATCATATTAACACCAAAGAACCCACAATCAAATTCACTATCGAAAAATAAATTAATGAACAACTTTCATTTCTTGACATTCTTATTAAAAAAGACTTGAATAGTTTCGAAACAAAAATGTACAGAAAACCAACACATACAAACAGATATTTAAATTTTAATTCAAATCACCCAATAATGGTCAAAAAGGGGGTCGTAATAAGTCTATATGATCGAATAAAAATAATTTGTGATAATCAAAATTTCAACACAGAAAAAGAATTTTTGAGCAATGTTTTGATTAATAATAACCATCCTATTGATTTCATTCAAAAATGCTTTATAGAATTTGAACCACCAAATATCAGAGAAAATCAAAATAGACCTATTACGAACCTCTTTATTCCTTATATTCCTGGTTTATCAGACAAAATAAAACGAATAGGTAATAAATTTAACATTCGTACAATTTTCAAAACAGAAAACACCCTTAGATCTAAACTAACAAAAACAAAACCACTTAATGAAAATGAAACTACTAAAAATGTTATCTATAAAATACCATGTGAATGTAATACATTTTATATAGGTGAAACCTGTAGATCATTATCAAAACGTATAAAAGAACACCAAACTTATATTAGAAATGCACAATTCCACAAATCACACATTTGTCAACATGCATTTGGTAACAATCACAGAATACAATGGAACGCTTCTAGTATTTTGGCAAAGGAGCCTTCTTCTAAAAAACGTAAAATTAAAGAAAGTGCTTTAATTTTAATAAATAAAGATAAATGTGTTGCTTCAACTTCTGTAAGTTTCAATAGTACATGGTTACCTTTGCTAAAAACTGAAGTTGATAAGGGACACTTAAAAATTAACTAATCCATTCAACAAAAATCATTAAATTCTTCCAAAGCAAATAACACCAAATTATAGATATATAAAACTTCAAAAACAAATTAATTTACCAAATAACACCTCATTATCAAACTAAATACCAGTTAACCAGTAATTAAATATGGCATTATAATTGTCATCTTGTCAAAGTCAGTTCAAAACCTGACAATCTGCAAGAGCTTTTTACTGTTTTATTGTATTTGCTAACCATTTTCATTTTTAGTTTTTTGCTTTTCTTGAAAACGATATCCGACTAGATATCGAATCGAAGAAATTAGGTACACGTTTCATTAGGGTCACTAAACTTGCACTTGTGCAGTTTACATCCTTGAGCCTGGGCCGAAGTGGCTCTATAACAATTCAAACCAAATTTAATCAATAGTGGAGCCAAAGGCAATCAATTCCAGGGTAAGAATGAATCCTCCACAACAATATAGAACATATTTACAGATTTAGTCTAGTAATATAGAACTTAGTGTTAATTAAATATTTATACCTACCGGATATTATAATGTGTTATGATATTGTCGTGTTATATTTAACATAAAAATCAATTCTAGTCTGTTAACTTATTTCCTGCGAACAAAACAAATGTAAAACTGCAATATAAACATTACGTCGGACCTGGACGGATTTCCGTTTGTCATTATATATCTTCTTCAAGTTTTAGTCGGTTTCTAATATCTCTGAATATACTTTACACTTTCGTCTTGAAGCTTTTGGGATGTGTTTTTTTCCGAAGATCGCCCATAAAACATTAATCTTGGCTGTCTCTTTTTTTCCAAGCGTTTTGTCGTGTCCTAAGTAAACATGGTTATTTGTTCGATGCACTTTTTTCCTAGGGTGAAATGCTTTTAAATTGAAGTAATTATTTTTAATTTAATGTTTCTTATTCTATAAGATCGATTTTTTGAGAGGCGGAGGTTTTATTTTATTTTGACGGGGTTAAGAGTAATGTTATCAGAAAAGCAATGAATATTCAGGTCATTTTCATCAATGTTTACTCATAACTGTCACAAAACATTATTTTTCTACTGAATCAAATGCTTTATTGTAACATTCAGACGCCAAAGAATCGTTATATGTGTTCTAAGAGTATGAAAGCGATCTATAGGGTTATAACTTTTCCAGATACCCGCCATTTATATGGGTGATATAAGACTAGCTTTTTTGAAGAGAGCCCTAATTATTAGCTAAGTAACTTTATCATAGAGCTCTCAATGATATCAATACCTACGCTATTCTTGAAAAGTATAGTTTATAATGAGACATGTCGGGAAGCGGGTAATAAATTTATTGATATACAACCTAATAAATTAGAATTAATCTCAGTTTCCTTATGTGATATAATCTATTTAGCCATATCCTATTTTGAAGTTGTATTTTTAGATCGAAGGAATTAACAACCCTTTCACTTTACTCCTAATTATACGCAAATTAATATTGTTAAACATGGCCATATTTCTTGTGCAATATGTCACATTTTAACAAAAATGTAATCGAAGTTTAATGCAAGCAAATTTAATAGGGGAAAGCTTAATTTTTTCTTTAATTAGACATTTGGTATGTATGCAAGTTCCTGAAATAAAAGTAGCAGCGAGAACAATTGAACACATAAAGTGTGGTAAATTAACGGCAATTTCTTTAATAGAAAATGTAGTTCCAAATACCATCACTGAGACTGTTTGCAATAAACCTAGATAACTAGTAGAATGCTAAATTATCCTTGGATTTAACTGTTTGTTATATTATTACTAATAGGTAATTATGGGCTGATTTTATAATCCCTTCATGTACGCCACGGTGCGGTGTGATTTTCATTATGACAAATTATAAATTATACGTGATCATTACGGGATTCCGACCGCTACACCATATAAAATTAATTTGTTGCACACTTGAGGAGGACAAATTGAAAAGGAAATTAGAATTTATATATTTAGGATTTATTAAAGAACTCCGCAAAAATTTTAAGGAAAACTGCCTTGAGTCAAATTTTCCGAATTTTAATATTTGGCTAAATATCTACTATACCTAGGGATACCGGGAGTGAATATTTGAATTTTTAGAAAAATGTTTAATTATTTAATCTCACCATTATCAAGCGCGTTGGTAGCTGTTATCATCGATTTAGTCTTTCGAAAACCATTCTGATACTGTACTAATAGAGCACAGGCCGCCTCGAACACTTTCGCTATCTAATTCCAAATGTAGGTAGGTCTATAGTTGGATATGCTGTATATGTCTAGCCTTGATCGTTTGTTACTTAAGAATTTTTATAGGTTTAAAGCTTCAAGTAATATCCCACTTAGCACACCTGCTGCTGAAATTAATTGTGAATACAATTTTTTTTTAGCTAATACTGTATGCTTGGACACGTTTAAACACAAGAATAATGCATTTTGGTGTTATAATTGGACGATCTTATGCAAGAAGCTACCAACCCTCATTTAAGCTTTAAAGATTTCCTTTAATAAAAAAATCAGCTGGAGGGCGAGCTACAATTTTTAAATTTAATTTATATTTTAGGCTCGTCTCTTTTTGGAGCTTCACTAAATAGCCTGCTAGAAAAGGGTATCGCCGAAAATAAGATTATTGGTGAGTCTGTAAAATCCTTGGAAAGCGCTATAAATACTTTGTCAAGTAAAGTCTCAGTCTTGGAAAACAAAAATTCTGCCGCTGATGCTATTAAAAAAATAAATCCTAAACCTAAAAGCCCATCCCCAATCTTGGGAAATTCTGTAGGCAATCTGGCACCACCGCCGTTAGCTGGCTCGGCTCCCGTTTTTCAAATTCCAGCGAAAGCGCAACCACCACCACAGCGTTAACCAGCTCATGATGTGAGGTTAGAAAACTGCATGTCCCATACTCAAAAGCCGAATATAACGTCTGATTTGGTAAACAATGCCATTGCACATGCTTTTCACGCGAGTTCTCAGAGAGATGGTCCACAAATGAGTGTTCAAAAAATATGGGGACAAGCGCATCTACAGAAATAAAAAGTGTACCATATTCCACCAAAAAATGGCTCTATGTGGGCAGAATTGATGCGGAAACGTGTGAAAATGACATGGCTAAGTTTTTATGTGATGGACTGAAAACAGCAAGGTCAGAAATTATAGTTAAGGAGCTTATGAATAGTGGGAAAATTAAATCATTTAAGGTGGGCTTAGATTCTAATTATTATAACACTGTCAACAACTGTGATTTTTGGCCTATTGGGGTTGTTTTTAGAGATTTTAATTTTAATCTTCCAAGGAAAACTGAAAACAACCATCAGCAGCGCCCAATTTTTCAAACACCCATAGCAATAAACCAGATAAAATGAGTTGTTACTACCAAAATGTAAGGGGGATAAAGTCAAAGCTAGAGGATTTGTTATGTAATGTTTTAATTGAATCATATGATAATTCTGTTAACTGAAACATTCCTTAATGTAAAAACAAATTCACTCAATCCATCAAATCCATCAAATACAGACAACCTAGAACAGTTATTTGTACTTATAACCATGAGTGATCATAGTTTTTTTGTTTGGTAATGTGTATGTTCCCCCTGATTCGAATAGTGAGATATATGAATGTTATTCGTCCTCTGTGATGTATGTTTTGGATCAATGCTTCTGTGATAATTTGGATATATTTCTTTGCGGTGACTTTAATAGGCCGAAAGTGACTTGGCTGTCACCCTAGTGGTGTAAATTCTATTGAAACCAGTGTTTTGAGTGAGTGTATGTCATTTTGTAATTTAACTCAATTGAATCAACTACCAAATCGATTTGGAAACTTCTTGGATTTGATTTTTAGCAATAAGTCTGATATTCAGGTATTACTTTGTCCCAGTCCATTATTAAAATTAGATAAACCTCACCCGGCACTAGGATTTTATGTACAGATTCAATCCATAACTGAGTTGAACTATGATTATTGGTACTGTAACTCCAAACAGTGTGATTTTGTTAGATTTCAGATAGCTTTGTCAATGGTTGACTGGAAGAGTTTATTGGCAAGTCAGGATATTAATGAAATTGTTGAGTTATTTTATCAGGAACTATTTAAGGCTATAAATATTTCCACTCCATTAAATAGACATAAAAATCCAAAGTTTCCCAATTGGATGGATCTAAATTTAAAAGTCTTAATTTTAGATAAAAAAGCAGCGCATAAGGCATATAAGCAATCTTTGTCATTTGAAGATTACCAAACTTTTTTGCGTGTTCAGTGCAAAGATTATGCTCCAGTTAGCCATCAAAACTATATAAATAGCATAGAGGATGAGGTGCAAGATTGAAATGGGTTTTGGAATTACATAAATTCTAAAAAGAATACAAAAACCATTCCTAGCAATATAACACTTGGTGACGTGACAGCATATACACCACAGTCTATTTCTGAATTGTTCAAAGAGCATTTTGCCTCAGTCTATGCTACTTATGATGAAAAGCAAATCAATTTCTCATATGACTTAACTGTTAATTTATCTAACATGGAAATTAATGTTATGGCAGTCTATAGCGGAATCTCAAAAGTGAAACCCAGATTAGGGTGTGGTCCAGATGGTATTCCAGTTCATTTTATAAAAAATTGTATCTGTTTTTTCTCTTTTGTCTTTTGTGAGATTTTTAATAAATCTTTAGCAGTGGTAATTTTTTCCAACTCGTGGAAATTTAGCCATGTGACACCAATTTTTAAGAATGGTGATGTAAGTAATGTCCAAAATTATAGACCAATTTCCAATATATCCTTATTATCAAAGATTTTCGAGGCCATTGTGACTGATAAGATTACCACACTTTTTAAAAACATTATAATACCGGAACAACATGGGTTTATCAAGGGGAAGTCAACTGTTTCCAATTTGTTAATTTTTGAGCAGACTCTGTTGGGTGCCTTGGAGGGTGGTTGTCAAGTCGATGTTATTTGCACTAACTTTTCTAAGGCATTTGACAGGGTTGATCACGGGATCCTCGCCCGGAAGTTGACTGCCATTGGAATCCATGGGACTTTTCATAGGTGGCTTCTGGATTATCTTAAGGGTAGATACCAGAAAGTTAAAATAGAAAACTTCTTGTCTTCTGAAATAAGAGTTACTTCTGGGGTTCCGCAGGGAGGCCATCTCTCGCCACTTCTGTTTGATATTTTCCTTAATGATGTTAAACTTATTTTTAAAAATTCCAGCTTTCTTAATTTTTGCGGATGATAAAAACATTTTTAGAATGATTGAGGATATAAATGATTGTCACATACTTCAAAATGAACTAAATCAATTTACTCAATGGTGCATACAAAATAATTTATCCCTAAATATTGATAAATGTAAAGTTATGTCATTTAGCAGATCTAGAAATCCTCTTGACTTTAACTATAAAATTAACAATATAGATCTTGAGAGAGTTTTCATTATCAGGGATTTGGGTGTCTTTCTGGATGTAGAACTAAACTTTAATGAACACATTGAAAGAATTTCAAATAGAGCAATTAAGCTGTTGGGTTTTGTTTTGAGAAATTTGAAAGACTTTAACAACATATTTTCAATAATGTATATTCCTCAGTAGTTAGGCAGGTGCTTGAGTATGCCAGTCCCGTTTGGTCTCCATATTATGAATCTAATAAATGTCGGCTGGAAAGAGTTCAAAAAAATTTTTTATGGGATATAGCTTACAGATTGGGTATAAATTCTGATTCAAATAATTACAAGGACATGTTGGAAATTTTGAATATGCACACTCTTGAACAGCGCAGAGATCACCAGGATTTGTGTATACTGTACAAAGTTTTAAATAATATTATTCAATCGCCAGAATTATTGTCTCTTATAGGGTTTCATGTTCCTAGATGTTGTAATGCCAGACATAATAGACTTTTTCATGAAGATTATCATGGAACCAATAACGGATTGAACTCTCCAGTTACCAGATTTTGTAGACTTGCCAACAATGTTCTAAATAATTTAAATATAGATATATTCAATACTAGTTTGATACATTTTTAAAAAAAAATTAGGTATATATAGATATAAGAGTTAGACTAACATAATTTTTGTCTTTGTTTGTGTTTTATTTTATATGCGTTACACTATTTTATTATGTATTAATGCTAAGTGCTATCTATTGGTGTTAACTATAGTTATTACAATTGGATATTTTATCACTTATGCCTAACAATGTAAATGACAAGTTCATTAACAAAATGTTTGTTTGTTTGTTTAGGCTAATACAGTTTTACACATACCTGTAGATTATTTTTTCTACCTATCCTTGGGGGGTTTGCTCCCTTGAGGGGTTTGCTAGTCCTCCATAGGGTGCTTCCCCAGGTGGCGGATAGTGGAAAGCTTCCCAGATATGGTTGGTACCGAGGAAATTAAATAGACGGGGCGGACCAAAACTAGCACTGGATGACGGCAGCTGGTCCTCTAGTATAGGATAATATAAGTCAAAGCGGATCAAACGGTTGCTATTCAAGAACCAAACGGCGCAGTGGAAACCACGAAAACGGCGTTTGCGCAGCGGTGTAGAAGGCAACGGAAAACCACTACACTATTTAGATTTCCCAGGAAAATCATGAGAGCCGAAAACTCAAATGACGGCCTCGAGTCCAGGCGCTCCTTGAATGGAGCAGGAGTGCGAAGAATCTCCCTGACAGCAACTGTGAATTTTGGAAAATCGTCATACAGCAATATCGCTACATGGAACTTCCGACGTATGTTTGTGGCAGGAAAAATTGACAATACGATAATGGAAATGAAAAGACTTAACATCTCTATCCTTGGAATAAGTGAAATGCGCTGGCCATTGTCGGGTAGGTGCGTGGTCGATGACCATATTATATTGTGCACTATGTGGGCGAGGATAGCGCGCATCATGGCAATGGAGTAGCTTTTATCATTAACAAGAAGATCAATGTATCTGTAATAAATTTCGTACTTATCTCAGACAGAATTGCCATGCTCAAAATACAGGCCAGCCCCGCTATCATCTCTTTTATCCAGGTGTATGCTCCAACAAGTGAGAGGGGTGACGATGAAATAGAAAACTTTTACAATGACGTGGACAGAGTGTTAATGGAAATAAAATCTAGTAATATCATATTATTGATGGGCGATATGAATGCTAAGATAGGCAATGGCAGAGAACAAGAGATAGTTGGAGAGTAGGATTTGGGATTTAGAAACGAACACAGAAATATAATAAAATCAATAAAAACGTATCCTGGAGTCGATGTATTTACTGACGATAGCCTCCTGCTTTCGAGAGTTCGAATGCGGCTAAAGAAAGTTAAAGCACGAAATCATCGTCCAAGATTAGATATAAATAAGCTGAAGGACCCTGATATCTTCTGCGCTGGAGAATGAGGCGGAGAGAATGCTGAAACCCGACAGAGAGATAGAAATTGAGGAAACAGACAGGGCGTTTAAAGAGACCGGTAACGGTACGCTCGAGGCAAGGTGTAAACGAGAGAGACAAAAAAGAAAATTGCATTAATGACTGACGAGATATTGGACCTGATGGAAACACGAAGAAAATTTAAAAACCAGAATGAACTTAAATATAAACAACTCAATGGGGAAATAAGAAGATAGGACAGGCAAAATCTACTTGGTTCTCGGCAGCATGCAGAAATAGAATAAAAAACATGATACATTTCATCTACACTAGAAAATTAAAGATCCAATAGGTTCACGGAATTCCAATACAGACAGCAGGTTAGTGGACAAGGATGGTCAGATGATTATGGATACAAGGGGAAAGATCGCTAGATGGACGGAATACATAGAAGACTTATTCGCTGATGACAGGGGAGGAGTTGTGTCGTGGAGCAAGAGCGCGTAGGTTAAGCCCAGCTTAGAAGCTCTGCGAGCAATATTAAGTAGAACGTTAAGAAACAAATAAAACGCAAACTTGGTAATAAAGAATGTGATGTTGATAATAAAGAGCAGCTGCTGCGGTGTATACAGTTTTTTGTTGCGAAATAGTGCACCAAGTTACTGTGAGGAGGATTTTGCGATGTTAGTAACGTGGTCATGCCAGGATATATTGCTGTTGACCGAGACACCCAGTAGTCCGCTTGACGAGAACGAGGGAATGATCGATCCTACCATAATGATACCAGGGCCCGCCGGTGGCTGCTTGGGTTTTTGCTGCATTGTACTGGACCAAATTTATGTCGTCCCACGTTCGAACCCTCTCCAGATCTTAATTAATTGTTATAATCTGCTCCTGTCTGCGGTGATAAGTCTCAGTCGCTGGTGAAGGTGTTTCTGATATAAATTGGGAGACAAGAGTACTGTCATCTGCAAAGCTGTAAACTAGATTAGTGGTTTCATTCAGCAGGTCATTAATATAGATGAGGAATAGAGTTGGTGAAAGTATTGCTCCCTGAATCATTCCCGCATTAATGGTGACTGTGTCTGAGATGTGTCCATCAACTGCAACGTGCAGAGATTGGTTCTTAAAAAACTGGCAAGCCAGCTGCAGAGGGTCGCTGACAGTCCGAAGGATGGCAGTTTATTGAATAACCCGTCACCCCAAACTGTGTCAAATGCCGTCGAAATATCCAACGAAATCGCTCAATATTCTTCGTAGTTCTCAATTGCCCTACTCCATATAATATGAGTGACATAGGCCAATACATCTCCTGTCGATCTCTGTTTGCGGAAGCCGTATTGGTTATAGCTAATTATTCTGTTGGTTTCGAGGTACTTGAGTATTTGCTGATTGACTACGCGTTCCAGGACTTTGGAGATTATTGGAAGCAAGGCAATTGGGAGATAATTTGAGGGCGTGTTTTTTTTTGCCTTTTTTAGAACAGGTTGTACTCGAGCGACTTTCCAAGAAGATGGGCAAATTTTTTTCGGTAAGATAGGGAAAAAAGTCTGGAAAAATGGGTATTAGTTCGTTGTCGCGGCTCTTTAACACGATGGCAAGTTTTCCATCCCCCTGATGCCTTTTGCGCATCTAGCTCTATGAGGATTTTACGAATGTTACGATGGTGAAACTTAACTGCTGTCATGGTAGTGTTGATGTTGGATTTGGTGGGGAGGGCCTTGACATGACATAATCAAGTCATGGCGTCGCGTTCGTCCGTGAATGGTGGAAGAGACGTTTGTGTAAAGTTATTTATTACTTACTGCCTTTGCTCCCCACCAGAAATTCTTAGAGCCATTAGGGCATTGCGAAAGTTTATTCCTGATCCCTTGATTGTGTTTGTCCTTAGTCTTGTCAATTACCCGTTTGCATTCGCTTCTCGCTTCGATAAAATAACTGCCAGTTGCGTCCGAAAGCCGGTAGTCGCCGCAGTGGCCAGATTATTAGCGGCCACGCGGAATAGGAGATCCTCCGGCTGGCCCATCTATAACAATGGACGAAGTGAAGAGAGCAATACTGAATGCGAAAACAGAAAAGCTCCCAGTCTGAATGAAATACCGAAGGAGCTGCTAAAGGTACTCGGAGAAAACTCTCTTAAATTGTTAACCAGATTGTTTAACGCTATCTATGATAGAGGTATCATTCCTTCTGACTGGCTAAGATCTACTTTTGTTGCACTCCCTAAAAAAGCAAATTTCAAAGAATGCAAGGAGCATCGCACAATAAGTTTAATGAGCCATGTGCTGAAGATATTCCTGCTGGTTATACATCAGAGAATATACCCGAAAACCGAAGAGCATATTGGCGGTACTCAGCTCGGATTTCGAAAAGGTTTAGGAACTAGAGAGAGATTGTTTGGCATTCCGGTTCTGGGGAAGAGGCGTAGGGATGTCAGCCGTGGACTAGAGAGTAAAGATGTCAAATTTATTGAAAATCTTTACTGTAATCAAAAGGCAAATCTGAAGATCAACGATAGATTAACTCCGGGCATTATGATCACGAGAGGAGTGAGACAAGGCTGCATCTTGTCCCAATTGCTTTTCAATTTATATTCCAAGCAAATATTTCGAGAAGTCTTCGATGAAGTTGTTGAGTAATCATGAATAATTTATGGTATGCTGACGATACTGTCCTTATGACTTACTCAATGGAAGGACTTCAGCTGTTGATAAATCGAGTAGTTGAAGAGTGTATGGCATATGGGATAAAACTTAATACTAAGAAAACAAAGTATATTATAATCAGTAAAAATCGAGTGAATGACGATGACGTGGGCCTTATTGTTGACGACGAGCCATTGCAGAGAACGAAGAGGATTGGTTATTGGGGAACAACTATAAGCGATGACTGGGATCATACTATTGAAATAAAATGTCGAATAGAAAGAGCTAGAATAGCATTTATAAAACTGAAGAATGTGTTGTGTAACCGTGACTTAAGTTTACCTCTTCGAACTAGATGTTATGTGTTCTCCGTTCTTTTGGACGGTGTGGAGGCGTGGACATTGACGGAAGCCGCCCTTAAGAAACTTGAGGCATTCGAAATGTGGACATATAGGCGTATGCTCAAGAACCGCTGGCAAGATAAAGTGCGTTACGATGACGTTATGACACAGATGAGAAAGGAAAAAGAAATTATACGAGAGGTTAAAACTCTCTTATTTCGGACGTATAATGCGCAGCCCAAACACATATAGCGTATCATATCTAATTATTCAGGGAAAAATAGAGGGAAAGCGACTAGGCGAAGAAAAGAATCGATAAAAATCAATTTTTCGGCTAGTTGGTAAGCTTCTTGAAATAGACAGTTCCAACACTAAACTCAAAACTCAAAACAAAATGTTTATTTCAAAGTCCGAGTAATACAAAATAAAAAATTAACAAGCTTGAACCTAAACTATATTAGGCATCTTCTATTTAAAAATTCATTTCGTTAACGTTATAACCGTCAACATGTTTAGTAATATTGACGCCATGAAGATTTTGATGGAAAGGTATTGCATCGGACGGTATAAGGTGCATCATCCTTACAGTATTTTAATCCTTGCTTCTAAGATTTTCTTTCCATTAGGTCACAATGGTATCAATTCTTCAAATATTTTTTGCTAACTAGGTCAACCTCTCATATTTTTTTAGGTTTATTATTTGATATTGTGATGAAAACGCGTATGATTAACCATTATCACAAAAAGCTCGTTTCGTCCTATTTTAATGGACCTTATTTTTAACTTAGTCGGTATCTTCTGATATATTCCGATTCGTTATCTTTTCTTAAATATTAATTACGTCTAAAAAATCTTTAGAAAATATATGATTCACTGCTAAGGCCGTTTTCTTCTACATTGTATATAAAATATTTGCTGTCGCTTTAGAGCAGACTCAATATCGCTAAAATCGTTCGGAAGAAAGCTGTAGTAGCAGAACAAAGAAAGTTTAAACTAATACTGACAAGGTAAGTCATCTGGGAAAATATCGATCTAGACAGTTTTATGTTGCGGTTCAGTCCCCGCAAGCACCGCTTCAAAGGATTAGATGTGTAACACTGGGAGACACTTTGGTTAATATACACTGTGTTTAAAAAGTCCCGGACCTCCTCGATATTTCTAAAAGGCCGCCTCTGGTCAAAAAATATTTCAGATGAAAGTTGTAGATCTTTGTTAGATCTACCTTAAAAAAATATGCTAAGTACACGGAGTGCTTCACAAACGCGGAATAATCCAATGTTGTGTTTTTTAAATGAAATAGTATTATTTTCAATTTACTTTCTTAATCTATGCAAAATTTTAGTCCTAGATCCTGTTTCATGTCCTATACTTAAATCCAACAGTTCAAGAGATATGACGTAATTTTTATTAACATTTTTAAATTTTGCGGTCAAATTACCTATGACTTTACCTCTGTATTATTAGTTTAGACAGTAGTAACATTTTCACGACAGTTATTTTTAGCATTGTCAAATGATTTCATTTTATTATTTCAATTTAATACTTATTTTAAATTATGTCCCTTACTGAAAGAGAACGTATTACCCTTTTGTTGATCAGGGGATTCGGAGTTCGCCAACGATCATTTAATGAAACAAAACATCTTTTTAGTGACACGTTTCCGGATCGCCCATCTATTGCAAAATCTACCATTCAGAGGATTGCACAATTTACAATCAACATGGTTTCAGCAAGATGGAGCTCCTGCACATTTCAATATAAACGTAAGGAGATTTCTAAATGCTACTTTTCCTTATAGGTGGATCGGCAGAGGAGGTGAAATAGAATGGCCAGCGAACTCCCCTGACCTTTTGACGATGGACTATTTCCTCTGGGGTCATTTGAAAAACAAATGCCATTTCCAGCACTTAATTAAATAAGTATGTTCGAAAGTGACGTCATATCTTTTGAACTGTTGGATTTAAGTATAGGACATGAAACATGGCTAAAATTTTGCGTAGATTCGGAAAGTAAATTGAAAACAATACTATTTCATTTAAAAAAAAACACAACTTGAGTTTATTCCGCGTTTGTGAAGCACCCCGTATACTTAGCATATTTTTTCCAAGATAGATCTAACAAAGTTCTACAACTTTCATCTGAAATATTTTTTGATCAGAGGCGGCCTTCTAGAAATATCGAGGGGGACCGGGACTTTTTGAACACAGTGTATATTTAAGAAGACAAGATCCTAATTCTTGTGCTTATCTTCCGTCCATTCCCTCCAGTCATATGTAGCAATAACCACTATTTTCTTTACCGTTATGCCTTATCTACCCAGAGTTATCGTTTGTAAAATTCTATAGCTGAAGGAATACGTGAAAGCAGTACGGTTTTCTCTAAGCCAAAACTTATATATTCATAATAATTCGACTCTTTTTTCCTACTTATATTTTATGCTTCTTCAGCTATCCTGAGATGCATGTTGTCCTGCTGCTTAATCTGTCCTTTGTTTTCTTTGAACGCTTCATTGACTATTTTACTGCACAATTTTTAATATATGTTTTGATCTATGGTGTCTACGGCCTTCTGATTAGCATCAACAAAAGAGTTTTTCCACAAATCTTCTTTAGCCTCTAATCCTTCTATTCCATATTCAGCTATTAAGTCTAGGTGTGTAAGTTTTGAATAAGTCATAGCATTAGTTAAAACTGAAATTTTAAAAAATACTAGATACCATAATTATGTCGTTAGGTATTTATGTTGTTACTTTCTGCGATTTCTATAGTTTTAAAATTTTGATATGGCAATGTATATTTGCCATTATAGAGTAGTTCATTAGGAGATTCTGGTTTTGCACGTAAAGGCATAACCACAAAAATTAAAGCCAGGTTAAAATATATTATCTTCAATATTGTCATCGGCATTTGGTGATATTTCAATATTGATTCGATAATTGCTCCTAGTTAACGAGCTAACACCCATTTTTTTCAGGCTTTTTCCTCTGTCTTAGCGATAAGGGATTTTATCTATCTTCTGGGAAAGTCTCTCGGGTGCAATCTGTTCTAAAAAAAGCAAGAAAACCACAACTCAAATTATCGCCCAATTATCTTGCGTCCAATAATATCCAAAGTAATCGAAGGTGTACTCAATCAGCAACTACTCAAGTACTTCCAGACCAACAGCCTAATTAATGATAACCAATACGGCTTTCGCAAAGAGATATCGACAGGACATATATTGGCCTATGTCACTCATGTATTAAACAGGGTTATGGTAGTGACACACACACTAAAGGGAGATCCTATGGTGCTCGACGAGCCGTGTGTGTGCGAAGATGTTGATTGACACGGTTCTTGAATAGTTGTAGGTTATAATTAGGGGAAACAGATGTCCTGGGAGTGAGTTCCATAGTGATGCAGTACGCCAGACAAAGGAGTTCTTGTAAAGCGATATTCTAGGTGTTTCCAGTTGTACGAGGAAATGGTGAGCACTTGCCGTCTGACGTGACTGTCTAACAGGCTTTGCCAGGGGCGGGATGAGGCGGACCAAATTCTGGATAGAAGATACGAAGAATCTCAAGCGATTGCGTTGGATATATCGAAGGCATTCGACATAGTCTGACATGACAGATTGCTCAACAAACTGCCATTCTTTGGACTGCCAGCGTCTGTCCGCAGCTGGCTTGCTAGTTTCCTTAAAATCCGATCTGTGCGCGTTGCAGTTGATATACACATCTCAGGCACATTTACCATTAATGCAGGTATGTCTCAAGATGAAATACTTCCACCAACCCTGTTTCTCACCTATATTAATAACCTGCTGACCGAAACCAATGACGCTGTTTACAGTTTTGCAGATCACAGTACCCTTGCCCCCCAATATAGATCAAGAAAACCTTTATTAACTACTGATACTTACCCCCGCAGGCAGGAGCAGTTTACAAGTTTGGTCCAGTTCAATGCAATAAAAATCCAAGCAGCCAAGTTTACCAAGAAATACAATACGGCGCACCCTGACATCGTTATGGCAGAATCGACCATTCCTTCATCCTCGTCAATCGCACTACTGGGTGTCTCGGTTCAATAGCAGTATGTCCTGGCATGACCACGTTGCTATCACCGCAAAATCTGCCTTGCAGATGTTTGGTGCGCTATTTCGCAACAAAAGCTGTATACACCGCAGCAGCTGCTCCTGCTCTACAAAGCGCAAATAAGCCCCTGCTTAGAATACTGCTCACGTATCTGGGGTGTCGCACCTAAGCACACCCTAAAGCTTCAGGAGAAAGCTGTGCTTTTCAAAAGCATTTCTGATTTTAAATTAGTGTGTTGACCAAAAATGTTCATCTCCTAATTTTATATATAAATTTTGTCTTCACCTTTCCAAAATAGTTTTTTTTCAAGCTTAGCTTAAAGCTTGATATTTCGGCGGATTGGAGAATACGTGTAGATCTTGGATATAGAGCTGCCAATATAATTTTAAGCTTGTTACATAACGTAGAGACTTCATATGTCAGGCGAGTTTTATGCCTATCCAGAAATAAAATGATTGGCAACTCGAAACCATTTTCAATGATATATGGATGCAAAATAATTTTTATATATTCTACGAATACTTTGGCAGTCATCCAAGCATTATCGCTTATGCCCTAGTGATCTGATCTGGAATACACTTTAGCATTTTTACGCTTAGTCGCTTATTAGGGTATATTATCAAGCAAAGAGTGGTGTTTCCAGACGACGAAAATATACTGTGTTCATCAGAATTTACAAATGTTTCGTCAGAAGCCTGAAAGTTTCTTTTCTAAAAGCAATGCCTTTTTGTGGCTTTCCAAGATCTAATTAACGAGCAGGTCATCAATCTCTTTTATTGTGAGATTTGGACGAAGTTCTATTTCCTCCTCTCTTTCCTCATATACAAGTAAAACTAAAGAAAATAGTTATTATTTCACTTTAACGTTACTCATTGTCAACTAAATATTAAAGCAAAATACATACACCAACTAGGGCAAATGTATTGCATTCAACAGAATCTAAAAATGTTTTAATAGAAACCTCATTGTCTTCTTTTATTCCAGGAAAACTTCTTTTGTGGCTTTCTAAGATCCAATTAACGAGCGACTGATTTTCCTCTTTTGTAAGAATTAGAAAAGGCCTTTTTTCGTTTTTTTTTCTGTTAATTTTTCTCTAAATCTAAATTGAAAAATCGCTTTTGGAACTCCATAATTAAGACTGTCGTTTCTTTTGATACTCCATTTTTATTTCTTCTAATGCTGAAATTCGCGATGATTGCGATGAAATTCATAGCTATATGTTTTTGGGATTTCTTCTCTCTTAATCTTTAGCATCTGTAGATATAATGCAGTCAATCAACAATAAAACATAAAATAACATTAGGAGCATATCTATCTACTTGGATAAGTCCGTTACCAGTCATAGGCCCTCGTGCCAATTAATAGGATTTAAGATAATTTTGAACCAGCAATTGACACCCTTCTTATAGAAGTTAAACTAAGTAAGCAGTTGTAATTATTTCACTTTAAACTTACTCATTATCTACTAGAAATTAAAGTAAAAACATACCGCAACTAGGGCAAATGTATTGCATTTAACAGAATCTAAATATGTTCTGATAGAAACCTGATTGATTTTCTGATACTTTTTGCTGCAGCACAACACACGCTTTTACTGGTAGTGGCCATACTAAATAGTAATTAACTAGAAAATTGTCATATGACAACACACGGTCAGATTTAAAATATGGAATACGAAATAAATGTGAAAATCAATCAATAAATAATTTTGGGGGCTATACCCTAAGTAAGTGTTTTTTTTTGCATCGAACTGTGCCTGCTGATCACCGATTCTCAAATATGCATATTAACCATCCAATTTTTGCAAGTACCACACCATGAGGTTTTATAAGTGAAACAGAGGGTAATATTTAAGATAATTGAATTGGAAGTATTACCATATGGAGAAAATAGTTAGGTATTTGAGGTGCATATCAAGGTGATACCAATAAAGCTCTGTTGTTAATTTGATTGGTTTAAAACATAAATCGGTGTATGTTAAAAACTTATTCGAAACGCTTTCGTCGGGCTATAAAACGTAATATAGATGAATAATTCAATTGTCTCCCTTCGGCACCAGCTTTCCAGTGATTTATGGTCTGCCAAAATCAAATAAAGATTTATGTAGTTTCATTGGAATATAATAAATGTGGTCATAATTTATTATGACAGATGATGTTTGAGACAATGACAATATGTCCCCATAAGCTTACGCATTGAAATATGAGTTAATCTTGAAAATTAAACAGTATAAATATAAACTATGTATAACTAATAATAAATATCGTGATTCATAAACATATTATTGACAACAAGGTCAAACTGTTCAAGAAATATATGACAGACATGAAGATCTAGTGTAACAATATTTTGAAACCACCCCCTTATGCCCATCATTGATTTTATGGATAATGAATTTTTTATTGTAGTTTTACATTATATTGTCAATGTCTATATTCAGATGGTATTGAAAGTGTAATTTAGTTTGGTCATTAGTACATAATATATTCAATCAGGAGAATATTAAAATAAAATGAAATAATAATATAATATATTATATATTAGTCGCTGATATGCTCTTACCGACATATTTCAATATTTTTTTTTAATTATATAGGCGTGAGTACCTCAGAATACTGGATGTGGGAAAATATAATGTGAGAAAGCGTCAGTGCAAAAGTTTTGCAAATAATATTAGCTCCATATTTGAAAAAAAAAACAATTTTGAGATAAGTAGTATAATATGCGTAAGTGGTTCCCACGCTTAAACTAATTGGAAACCTATATTATCACACTGGCTCACAACGTTTTTTCAACGAAATTCATTTTCATTATAGTCGGCACATGATAAAGATAATTCGGCATGGTAGAAGGCACAAAACTTTCTCTTGTTCGACGGCGAGAAAGTAATTTAGATCAAGAGATGACGGCAATTCGATTGCACAGACGAAATTTCTCTTCTCCAGGGTCAATAGTTTGGCGTGATGGACAAGGAACTCGAGTTCAAGAACACCGAGACCCAGTTGCGGTGTGGTAATGATGAAATTCAGGGATACTGGCCGGATATTAAACAATAATGATGAAATATCTTAGTTTTAAAAAGTGTTTTCTTCTCAAGGCTTGAATTAGTAACGCGTGCACTGTTATATAGCATATTATTTAAACCATGAAATAAGAAATTCATTTCTACAAATTTGTAACATTCGAATGTAAAAAAAATGTATTCCTCTAATTCGGGACTGTCTAATCTCGCTTCGCTAAAGTTGTTACATTATATATATTATTAACTAAATTAAGTAAATTTTACTAATTTGCAAATAAAATCTTATAAGTTAACTGACTCTTAAAAGGATTTATTAATTACTGAAATAATACTGCCCTAGTTTTACAAGGGCGTTACTGAGGCGTTCTCGTGCTTCTTGAACTTAGGAACCTGGAAAAATCTTATTTTCAGAGATTGAAATAAGATTACTTAATTTTCATTTATTTTGGGTTTAATTTAACAACTAATTAAAGTAATTGATTTAATTTAAATTCGTACACTCATTTTCTTGCCACTCTTTTCCGATTTGTAAAACCAAAAGAAAATATTTTTTCTTGAGTGGAGCACTCGGTTAAAGAAGTATGCAATTTTTAGGTCAGTAACTCTTTTCAATATATATAAGCACACCAAGATTAAATGTTGTTAAACAAATAATCATACATATAGTTTGTTTACTAGTAAATCTAGTACGTGTCACTATGTAGCGCAAAGCTTTTTGCTTTCTTTTCGTTGAAGTGCTCATTCGTATTTAACAAATATGATATTGAACCACATTAACTGAAATGTGATAACATTTTTGCTTTATATATTATCAATTCACTGAGATTTCGTATTTCGTACACGCGAGTGGACTTGGATGGGGCCCTCCACTGCGACTCTTGTCTATTGTGGCTCACATTTCCACTAGAGCTGAAGCTCGATCCTTATCATTAAATCGATTATCGATTACCTCTCTAGGGTGAATAGTTTTTAAATATAAAAGTGTTATTTGAGAATTTCCAAACACTGTTTGTCTGGTTCTTTCCATTACTTCTTCATCCTCCAGGCAGCGGCGTTCCGATTCCAATTCTTCGGAAAGCCCTATCTTATTCATGTGGCTTTTTAGCCGACAAGGACCAGTTTACATGCTAACTACAGCCTGTACATGATGTTGGCCAAATTGATGTAGTTGTCTAGCTCTCGCTCCAGATTCACTGCCATCTTCGAATGAGTTAGGCCCGGTAACTCTCTCTATTTGTTTACAAATTGCTGTTGTATCCACCTGGCTAGAGCTTCTTTAGCTATATTGTAAGCTATTTCCAGTACTGGTTCTGGCACAATGAAAGTCGGTGCGGCCACCTGCTTTGCAAGAGCGGCAGCTCTTTCGTTGCCTCCATATCCTGTATGTCTAGGTATTCAGATCAGTGTAAGTTTATTTTCTCTATCGGTTCCATTCAAGAGCTTTCAAAGCGAGAATAATCTGATTGGCTTGCTATTCCAGTTTCTATCGATGAGCCACTGTGCAACCATATAAATGGCTTGAACTTCAGCCTGAAAATTGGTTGCATGTTTGCCTAGGGAACACTTAAGCTCAGCCTTACCATTTTTACTCCATGCAGCGGCTCCTGTACCATGATTGGTCTTGGAGCCGTCAATGAACGAACTATTTGCTGTTGTTCTCAGGTGTTCGGAGTTTCCTTCCCATTCATTCCTCTCTGGAAGGATGACTTCACAGGCATCGTAATAGTTAGTTTTGGTAGGCATAACATCTGCGAGCAGATCCAACACACTGTACCGCTCATTAGCATTTTGTAGCTTGTTGGGCACCATGATGATCGCTTGAGGATTGTTGGTCATCGTCTGTTCCAATATATACGTAGCCCATCTAGCCTTCCTCTCCAGTACTATTTGGAGAGGTGGCACTGCCGTGGGTGTAGTGCCGAATGCGGCACTAATTGCCAGACACGGTTGTCCTTGTAAGGTAGATAATTTGATTTTGGCGGAACCCTGTAAACTCTTAGGATATTAAGCTACTGCTACATATGTTATCATTGGTCTAATAAACGCAATATATAGCCGGTGCATTTGTTTGACACATGTTTTGCCACACTGCGCGTCTGCAGGTCCATAGTGCCAGTTTTGCTTTTGCGACAATTTTATCCAGATGCGCATTCCAGTTATGTGTTTTATCTAGGGTTATTCCCAGATATTTCACTGTGTTTGCAAATGTAATGGTTTCTCTTTGAGTAAAGGTGGTCTTAGGTTTTCCAGCCTTTTCTTCCTTGTGAACGGTACTATGAGTGTTTTGCGCGGGTTCACAGATAGTACACCTTTCACACCAGTCGTAGACCATGGTTAGCACTACTTGAAGAGATAGTTCTGGCATTATTCAATGAGGAAATACGAAACATGAAATAAACATACTGATTACCGAGAAATGAGGTTCTACTCTACCTTATCTTACTAAATAGCACCTTAGGTAGAGAATTTTCGACTCCTAAATTTAGGGCGCCTAGGAGCAGGTTTAGGGAAATACTGGGCTTGGTGGAAACGAAGACCACTTTTTACCTAAAGTGATTCTCTACCTATCTGAGACATATTGGAGGACAATTAAACAATATTTTTGAAATTAGTATAATGTTACTAAACTATTGTACCATTCTAAGTATTAGAATAATAACAGTCACGTTTGTACTGTCTGATTTATTTAGAGTTTGCACTCTTTTCCTTTTTCAATATTATATTTAATATCGCTGAGTAGATTATAAAATGTTAACAATATTTGTCATGCTTGATTTCGCGATAAGCTACAACCCACTATGAAAACACGCTACTCAGAAAATCTGATATTACTAACCTATAAAAATGCAGAGTATATTTAATTATATGTTTTTCTTTTTCTTCTTCTCGTCCCTTTTGGTCTGCACATAGCGTTCTATCCATTACTGAACGATAAGCTTCTTGCTCTCAGCATGGCGAAATATAGACCTTGCATCCGGTATCCCGCACCCATCTATGATATTACGGAGCCCTCTTTTCCGTTTTTTTTTAAGAAGGGTTTAGAAAATTTGCATGTCAGACTACCCCGTTTGGTGTTTTTGCAACGGGGTGCCGCTCGGTTTTTGGCAAATAACGGGGGAATATCGGGTTAGCGCCCTTTTCCAAGGGTCACCGACCGACTAAAACCCTGTCCCCTCTGTCCCTCTGTTCATCCCAGTGGCAATCTGCAACCGCGCTCGCATTACTTCAGATGGTGGGAGTGTCATAACGTCTAGTGGTATTCCTATTCATAATCCCTCTCTTCCTCGCTCTTTCATCTCATTATATTCTCTATCATCTTGTTTATTTCATCCCATTTATGGTTGTCCTCTATCATTTCTGTGATTATGCTCTCTGGTGTGAGCCTCGTACCAATTTTTTTATAGCATAATTCTCTCTCTTGAGCCAAGTTTGGGTAGTGGAAAACTGTGTGTTCAGTTTCCCCGCAATAGACGCATTCTTCTCGGTAGTTTTCCTAATGTAGTGCGTAAAGGTCCTGAAACTGCCACGTCACGTAAGTACCTGCGTAAGGTAGACGTTTACATTACCGTGTTTTCTATTTATCCAGCTACCTATTTGGGGTATTAACCTTTTTGTCCATCTACAGTTTCCGTTTCCATTCTCTTCCCATCTATCTTGCCATGTTTGTATTGTACGTGCTCTGCTATCCCTGCGAACCTGTTTCCTATGCTCCTTATCAGCCTCGTATACCTCTCTCGTCTCATCGAACAGAAGGTCAGCGGGTGTTTGCTCAGCAATTACTAAGGGTGCTTCTGCCGGAGCTGTTCGGTATGCGCTGCATATTCTTAGCGCAGTTTGTCTCTGTACCCTCCGGTAGGCTTTCCTATTTTTAATTCCCATTGCTTTCATCCACTGCCCCCAGTACTTTCCGCTTGCTTGCCTGATGGCCTCCTATGTTTGGCATTATCCTAGTCAGTGCCATGGTTGTTTGGCTTGCTCTAGCTACTGGTTTTTCTATATGGGTCGTAAATTACAATTTCCTGCCAATCCATACTCCAAGGTATTTAATGGCATCTTTTGAATTTATTTCCTCGCCTAGGACTTTTAACGTTTCCCGTAGGGGTTGCCTCTTTAAGGTCGCCAGCACTAGCTCTGTCTTTTCTACTGCCAGTTCTAGGTGGTTTGCTTGCAGCCACTCGTTGATGCCCATCATCGCAATATCCATTTTTAACAGTATTTCTTCCATGTCTCTGCTCAGAATCACCCTAGCGACGTCATCCGCATAACCGACCAGGGTTACTCCCTCCGGTTGTTCCATCCTGAGGAGGCCGTCATACAGTATGTTTTAGAGGGTAGGTCCTAGCACCGAGCCCTATGGGACGCCACATTTGTCATATTTATTTCTGTTGTTTGGCCCTCTGCTTCTAATATAATTTTCCTATTTGTAAGATAGCTCATAATAACCTTTCTTTCTATTCCCCGATTTTCTAGTTCTGTCACTATTTCTTTCCACGGTGCCGTATTAAAAGCATTCCTGATGTCAAGCGTTATCAATGCTCCTATTTTTCTATGTTTGTGACTCTTTTTCTGTATTCCATTTCTCGGGATTTCAGAGCTAGTTTAAAGCCAAACCGTCTATCTGATAGGGTTTCGTTTAGGTTTAGGTCATCATACAGCCAGTTGCGAATTAGGTACTCTAATAGTTTGCTGCAGGTGTTAAGTAGACATAAGGGTCTGTACTTAGTTTCCTCATTGGGCGTCTTTTTTGGTTTCTCTATCAGTGCAAGCTTGGTAATCTTCCATTTTTCTGGAAGCTCCCCCGTTTGTATGATATTATTAAATGCTGGGCAGAATATTTCTGGCATTTCCCGTATGGTTGCCTGCAGTACTTCCCACTGGTATTCCATCTATACCGGGTGCTTTTTTCGTCTTTAGTTTCTCATTTGCCTTAGTTATTTCTTCTATTGTCACTTCAGATATAAGATTTATGTTCATTTCTACTTCATTCCAGAAAACTGTGTGTCGTGTAGGAGAAAGCTCTCTTGCTACCGGTATTGTATTTGCTATTGTAAGAGCCTGGCTATTTGTTTTGAGCTTGAGTCTTCTCGTAGCTTTATTATATTACGGAGCCAGGAATGCTGTTTACGTTCCGGCTCGTGTCTCCCTTCAATTTGGCCCTGCATAATGAGTTTTAGGATATAAGACCGGTCAGTGTCCCAAAAAAGACGGTTTTTGTTATTTCACGATACTCAGGAGTTCTCTCTCTACCCCAGCTCTCAGTAAACATCGTCATTTAGCAGCTGCTCTGTCCAGAAGATCGGAAGCCTTCTTCGTAGTGTCAACACGGGTAGTGTTGTCTAAAGAGGCATATTTTCATTTTCAAATGCGTGTTTTTTGCAGTTCCGATTAGCATTTTGACCTCCAAATCACAATCTCACTTCTCATTGAGGGTAGCTCCCAAGTATTTAAATTTGGATACTCCTTCAATTGACTCACCGCTGATTGTAAGGATGATGTTATTGTATTCTTGCCTACTGATGATCAACATTTTAGTCTTTGTGATGCTAATGCTGAGTCCAACTGTTCGCTTACTTTGGTCACTCTATCTAATATGTTCTGTAGATCTTCTAGATTATTAGCCAGAATTGCGGTATCATCTGCATATCGAATGTTGTTGATGGATCTGGCGTTTATTTTTATTCCAGTAACTACGTTGTCCAGTTGGGGGATCTTCTGTACGTAGAGGTTAAAAGCATGGTAGATAGAACGCATCCCTGTCCAACCCCTTTAGCGATGTTAAATTTCCGCATCAGGAGATCTTATCTGAATCGGATTTAAGCAGATTGTCCCCATTAAAGCTGTTTCAGAATTCTAACAACCTTATCGTTAGTTCCTATTTCCCGCAGCCTGTTGATCAACAGGTCATGTTTTACATTGTCAATGGGGTTTTGACAGTCAATGAAACAGATGAACATATTCTGGCGTTGATCATAACAGTTCTACACTAGAAGTTTCATCGAGAATAGAGTCTCTCTAGTAGGCTGGGTACTAGAGAGCCAAACTGTGTTTCCCCGCACATTTCTTTACACTTGTAGTATACTCTAGAATGAACGATGCGTAGAAACGCCTCAAGTGCTTGGCTCATTAGGCTTATGAATCTGTAGTTTTCGTAGCTCTTCGGGTTTGTTTTTTAGGTATTGTGACAAATGTGGATTTGAGCCAGTCTTTAGGAATTTGCCCGGTCTCATATATCTGATTTCACGTTTATGCATTTTAGGACTTCGGCATATACGTTGTCAGTTCCGGAAATTTTCCCGGTTTTTTTTTGGAGCTGAAAGTTGATTGGCTTGATGACCTCCGGTACCAAGACCTCCGGCACCCTCGGTTATTGTTGATGGTTATTAGCATCTTCCGCTCGGGTATCCTCAAAAAAGGATCTCGCCATAGCTCCTCCAAATCTCCTGTAGCTTACCCTTATCCAGAGCAAGCTTTCCGTTTTTATCCTTAAGAGAGGGCAGTTGTAAATATTTATTATAGCCTGTAATTTATCTGACTTTTTGTGAAACCTTAATGAGTCATGTAGATTTAGTAGTATTTCAGCTTCTTCACATTTTTCACGAATCTATGCTTTCTATGCCTTTTCATATTTTAGTTTTAATAGTCTTGTAGTAACTTAAAAAATCTTAGTTTTTTATCTAGAAATTTTCCCTCAAACGTTCATTTTCCCTGCATTGTCAAAAAAAAAACAAGAAGGCATTTAGAGAGAAATTCCTTATCGAACTGTCGACGTCGTCTCAGTTTTTCTAATCCAAGAGTTTGGAATTTGTTTGATCGTTTCTGGCTAGACGACGATCTTTCATTTGGTCTAGGGTTTCTTTGGCTATCCACTGTTTGATTTTTGGCCTTGCAGTACAACCAAGAATGCTCTGAGTGGCCACTTGTATATTGGATTGTAAACTATGCCAGATGGTGTCGGGAGACGTCTCCCGTTTATGCATTCTTTTTGCATAGAGGCCTGGATGTGAGGCTGTTTCAAACTTTCGACGTTCGGTCTGCGTAGACTGGGTCTTCCCGTTATTAATTTACATCGAATTGAGAAATCAGCTATTACAGGGCTGTGATTCGACCGGATGTCTGCCACTGGGTATGCTGCATCACTTTGATTTAATAAGCAGTAGTCATTCTGGTTTCTTATAAGATGCTGTGGTCCGTCTGCCGGTGACTTCCAGGTGTAGAGCCGTCTGGGGTTTATATGCTTTTGTAAATCCCAAATCTAGGCAAATAAGAGAATTTAAAAGCATGCAGCATCCCGTTTAAAAATTACAAATTAGGTTTGTGTCTTAAAATTGAGATGAGAAAAAAGGCAATTCAAATACAAGTGGTCATCAAAAATTGAAGATTTCTCAATTAAGCCTGTATCTCACAAACCAAAGAGGCTGTACAAATTCAGTGTCATTTGCGTTGAAAACCGTATTCCATCAAGTTCACTCGGAAATGAGATACCGCAAAAATCATATAAAACTGGACCCAATGTGAATCTGTAAATTTATATACTCCTATATTCACCAACTTTCCTTAAGAGAGATTCTTGAGAAATTGAAACTTTTACGCTGATGTTCTGTAGGCAACCACTTAAAACATTTTCCTACGATTAGCAAATTTTATGTTTAGCAGTACCGCACAGAAGTATAAAAACTTATTACATTAGTTTTTATCCAATTAAGAGAAAACGTTAACTCATTTTATTTCTGAAGAAATAACTCGATCTCTTTTTTAATAGTAAAAATTCCCTGCTTATTAGTGGACATGGCTTTAATAACAAAAGAAAAATAATGATTTGCTAATTAAATCGTGCACATTCATACTTTCCATTACTTTTTAAAACTAATTGTTAACCATATGTTGTGCAGAAGCTTTTTTTGTTAATTTTAGCAACTTCCAGAAATATTGTTTAAAAGAAATTGACCAGATGTTTTATTAGTTACTTGACCTGCTAATTTAACGGTGAAACAGGACTTATAAGAGAAAGTGATTGCACCATACGGATTTTTTTACTAAAACTTTCATTCATGATATTCGTACTACGTAGTAAATTTAACTGGGTGTAAACGGATCTGATAAAAATAGTTAATTACGGATATTATTTCGTGTTCCTATAGAAATACATTTCCTAAAATTATAGTTAGTTAGTTTTTCACTCTAATATTTTTCAAGGTAATTTTTATTTGCTTTGTCTCAAGCAACACTGTAAATTATATCATATTATAAATACTGGTGTCGTTTCAATAATATTGAGTACATAATAATGGTATAATGATACATATGGCATTAACGTGATTTATATTAAACTTTTGAAATAAATAGCTTAAAAATTTAGGCATCTTCACCTTGGAAAGAGTATCAATATTAATTAAATGACGGTACTCATTAAATTACAAATTAGTTTTCGTTAATGAAAAATGATATTGGGCACGACTTTGCAGCAAGAATAATTATTATTTTTTAAATTTTAGTGGGAATATTGCAGTTCGGGCTTTAAACGCACTCGAAGTATTGACTAGTATGTGAAACGTCGAATAGTACCACATGAACACATAGCCTACGGGTCTAGATTTACACTAGTAAAAACTATTGTTCCTAAAGAAACCTCGAAATACTGGAAAAATTATTTGAGATAATCTGCAAGCATCAGGTAAAAAAAGACAACATAAACTACTAAAATAGAACCCAAGTCGGTTTTAAACTAAAAAATTATACAGCATATTTTTTCATAAGTAGTGAATAGGACTCACCCGTCACCCGTGATGCCACACGCAGGGCTATAATGACGCTTATTCGAGTAAACTTTGCGTCGGCTTCAGCCAAGCAAGGGAGACAAATCAGGAAGTGAGAACACCTTTACGCATCTTAAATACACTTTTTGTTGTGCATGAAATGAAATTTCGCCATCACGCACGACGTGTGATGCTGGGCTGTCACTCATTCTTATAAAGTCAGCGTCAACTTCATTTTACCCCGAAAACGGCAGGGGCTTTAAACTTGAGACTTGACCTGTTTTTAGGCAACATTTGGCAATCCGATTTTCGCTTCCGAGTTATTACATAAAATGTGCGATTTTGTAAACTTTTGCTTTGATCCACATGATGAATGTTGAAATTGTCTAGACGCTTTTGACGATCTTCTAAACCCTATTGAAATTGGTGAGAATCAGAAAATGCTGAGCATTTTTACTTCAGCATTTATATTTCTGAAAAAGAGATCATTTTGGTGCGGTCATGACATCGACAGTTTAACAGCAGTTTCTCTCTAAATGCCTCTCTATTTTTCAAAATGTATTAAAAATAAACGTTTGAGGGAAAATATAAAAGCATCTATTTCTATGTAAAAAAAATTATTTTTTTTATTGTTTTTCTCGAATAATTGTTGTAATAATACCAAAAATATTCCATAACATTTCGCGCATTACAGAAGAAAATTTATGATAACAATATGGCCATATCTACTTATATACTAAAACAAAACACATCACTAGTCAAAATCACAATTTAAAAATTCATCAAGGTAATAAAAACTGTGGAATGTTAAAATTTCTTTAATATTCGACTTAAAATTTGGCAAGGCCAATGTCTTAATCTTCACCGGAAAAACATTAAAAAATTTTATCGCGCAGTTACTAGAGCCACTCTAACACCTCCCTAAGCCCCAGTAGATGGGCATGATGTTACCTCTATTTCGGGTTAAATGAACATGCACGTCCTCGTGAGCAATAAACAATCCAATGTCCCCCATCACATACAGATTATCCAAGATTTAAATGGAAGGCACAGCAAGTACATTAAGTCTCCTAAAAGCTTAGTATTAGTATTTTCTGAAAGCTAATCTGCTCTTTAATTTAACAGCTCTTCGCTGTAAGCCGAAAAGTCGCCGGATATCACAGCAGCATGACCATATGTAAGCATTGCAGAGAAAATATGGATGTGAAAGACGGAAAAAATGCTGTTCTTGACACAACCAGAAATATATTGTGTCTCAGGCACCGAAGCAAATAGAGAGCCCTTTATCAGTTTTAATGAGACATAACCAACATGATCGTCCCATGAGAACCGATGGTCTACGTAAACTCCGAGAAGCTTGGTCTTGTCAACATGAGAATTGATTGTTCCCAAATCTTTTACTCTTATCTCTATTTATCAACAGTCTATTATAGTAGCAAAACCACTTCTCAGCCATTACCGGCGCAATCACTGAACCCTCCAGGGAAGCCTCTATTATGCTAGGGCTAACAGAAACTGTTGTATCATCGGCAGCGCATGTATACTTAGAAACAGGATCAGTATTTGGTATATTACTAATAACACAGAACTCAAGACAGCCCCTTGGGTAACTCCAACAGTGATTTCACGCTTTGCCGATGTCACCCTTGAATACTGTACAACCTGACACCTTCCTTCCAAATAGGACATCTGCAGGTTAAGACTTTCAGGACAAAACCTGTATGCCCCTAGTGGAAGGCCTTACTACGATCAAAAAACAAAACTGTGTTAAACCGAAGATCATGGAGAGAATCAAGGATACCCGAAGCTATATCAAAGACGTCCAGGACTGTCTTTTTATCAAATCTAACCCCAAATTGGCTTTTGGCAAATAAACAATTTGTTTTAAAAAATTTCTCTGTCTCACCATACATTTTTCCAATATATTGGATATATTTGGAACTAGCGATATTGAGCGATAGCTTTCTAGCAAATCATGATTTCCCTTTTTAAGCAAAGGCACTACCAGAATGGAAAAATATTTTCTCTGATTAATAAGTGTGGTGAGGGGTATTAAAATTATATTTCTAATGGTTTTAATTATTTTCACATTCAAATCGTACATGTCACGACTGGCTTTGTCTTTTAGATCATTGATAATATCACAAACTTATCTTTGTAAAGAAAAATTTGTTTTAATGTTATAATATCTTTTTCTAAATTTGCTATGGGATTTATATTTGACTAGTGCTTTTGCTGTTTCAAGAAAAAAGTTGTTAAAATGAAGAAAGTTAGTTTGTCAGTAGGAGAAGTTTTTCTAGGTTCACCTCTTTGTTTATTAATAATTTTCCACATGCTTTTAACAGCATTACGAGAAGAACGAATTAAATTGTCGTTTGCTGCAATCTTGGTCTCTACGAATTGTTTCCCTGTATGCCTTTTTATAGTATATTACTCTTTGATATTGAATCATTATGCTGTTTACTAAGCTCACCAACCAACAGTAATTGTTCCCTCATAGCCCTTAGTTCATCGTCAAACCAACAAATGTGGCCTGATTGATCTGAGTGCACAACATATTGTTTCTCTGGATTGTCGTCAATATTAAGATTAAGATTAGCTGCAGCTACAAAATCACAGGAAACCTCTGCTACTATACTATGAAACATAAATAGCCCTCTTTGAGTTATTGGTCTAAATATCTTATTGCACAGTGTGAAACGTTTCTGCTGAAGACGCACTGAAAATTCAACTGTCTGACCCATGTAAACAGAGATGTTAAAATCTACTACTCCGGCACAAAGGACATATGAGCCAGCAGTCATGAAGAAGTTGTCCAAGCAAGCCGCATGCCCGGTTGCTTCATGTATTGTTTGTATCATACCAAAGCTTGACCAAAATGAGCATAAACGTCGCCAGCCAAAACAACCATCCTATCGGTACCCAGTGCATCAAGTATGCCCTCCACTCTCTGAAAACGTGTCGATGACACCCGATGGGGATCTATAATACATAGTTAAAATACACATACTAAAACGTTTGACAAAAACACACGAACATTCTATGCATTTTTGTATATTATAATTTTCAGAAAAGGTCTTACTCTCTGTCTATAAGCTACTTCGAACATATATGGCCTACCACCTCCTAATTAATATTTGCTAGCCGAATATCTCAGTTTTGTATTCATCAATCTGAAATATGCATTTCAGATTCCAAAGTCTAATGCACACAGTCAGTCTAAAGTAGGATCTTCATACGTTTTCTTGTGCTCTCCGCCTCATCCCTCAACGAAACTGAGCCTTTTGGATGTTCATCTCTCTCTGGGGTTGCAGGTTTAAAAATGGTTCACTACTGCTCCTTTGGGCCATAGGACTGCCTTCAAGTATTATTCCCTCCTGATGTGGAATAGCAAGTTTAAACGAATTGCGATACTTTTCTTTTTTGTCTTTATTTTCTTGCAACTGCATCTTTTTAGATTATTACCCGCCATATACTCGATGCCTTTTTCTGTAGTTACCTCTGGAACTAGCCCGGACAGGAATAAAAGTGCAATCCTAGAGGCTCTTTTGAGAGTTTCGGGTCATTACTCGAGCTTTTTAGGGGCTCCGGGCAATTTCTTATTGTTTGTCGTTTATTTCTCTTGTAAGAAACTTTTTCCAGTTTTCTTCGTTTTTCGTTGTCATACCATTTGATATAATTTGTTGTTCATTCAAGAGAATTTCAGGGACTTGGTTATCGACCGATGTAACCGCGATCGTATTACTGGTAACTTCATTGTTATGATGACTCGGCTGACCGGCAGGACCTGCTTCTTCCAATATGACCTGCAATTTCAATGTTGGTGGTGGAGCAGCAATTGCCCATCACTAGAGTTATCAGCATCACCAAGATTTGTTGCCTTATTTGTTTCTGTTTGTTTACTAGTGATTTGCATTGGCCTTTGATTTTCTGAAGTTTTCCAGTTTCCCGGCTCTTGCTTTTTATTTCCCTTACGAGTATCTTCAAGTATAGAATATCTATTTCTCTTGAGGTTACGTCACGTAAAATTTGCTTTTTTTGGCTCATGCTCTGACACACCATCATCTTGCGTCATATTGCTTCAATTCTCGTATGTATATTTTCGTTAATAATATTTATATAAAAGAAAACGTTTTTGCTTTCAATTTTTTCCTAAAATTTTGAGCGCCTCCAGTATATGGCTGCTCCTCTTCACTTTTTAACATAGAATTATATTTTTCGTTCAACTACATGTGAAATTTTATAACTGCAGCTATAAGAGATATAATGAAATGATCTAAATGCTTAGATGGCATCTCACCAACATTTTGAAGCAGACTTGTTCAGAAAAATTACGAAACTGGAAAATGTCTTGAGATTCTAGACTGTTGTCATAAACCGTAACATGGCTCGATGATTTTTTTACTTGGATTATTTCTGAATAACAATTTTTTGGGAAAATTATTTATATATAAAAAGTTATGCAAATTATACGCAGCAACATTTCATTCTGAAAAGTCTCGAAAAAGCAGGACCTGACTTATCAATGACAGGACAAACACTGACTTTGTCCTCATCCATAAGCTTGCTGGGCATCAACGTAGAAATCAGCATGTCTAAGCGTAATCACATCACCAAAATCGCCAAAGCAGCAGCACAAAACCTAGGAACTCTATAGAGTAAAAAACTTGTACACACCTCATCAGCTCTTACTGCTCTATAAGGTCCAGTTAAGACAATCTCTGGAATACTGTTCCAATATGTGGAGTTCGGCACCCAAACACTTGCTCAAGATATTGGACTCCATATAGAGGAGAGCAGACAGTCTTGTGGATGATAGCCTGATTGTGGAGGTAAGGAAGCTAACGAGAAGTTCGCATTTAAGCTCTACGTCGATGTATTGTTCAAGAACTTAAAAAAACGAAGCTCATTTAGCATTTTGACTGTCTTCCCTGTTCCATATAAAGAGCTAAGAGAAACTTTTCTCCGGCAGTGGTGATGTAATTTTTCTCTGCGTTGGCATTTAGGAAAACGGTTACATTATCCTGGAAGTCCGGTCGATTCTCTAGAAGTCTATATGTGGACAATTTACCTTTTTTATAAATTGTGGAAGTGGTATCGCAACCAGAAACTGCATGGCAAAATATGTTTTGTTAGGTTCTGCAGCGCTGCCGGGCCTCAACATATAAACATTGTCCATTTTAACTTTAAATAAGAGTAACACCATTTAATCAGTGTCTTCACCAACCAATGTCACCGATTTCTCTATATTTCTTTTTTCAAGAACTTTTTCTACCATCAATGTATCTGCATCGCCCTCCGCCTGAAAAACATCAATACCAGCTGTTTTTAGATGTTGACTTACTTTTGAATTAAATAGTTTTTTTATCCGATCGGACGAAAAACGACACCTTTCCGATGTGTTTTCTCACCGCAAAAGTCATGATTCCAGTACATTGTATTCGTTGCTTGGCAACATGCAATAACTGTACAAGAATAGAAAGTAACTGTCCGGGAATATAACATTCCCGACCTAGGCCGGGAATGTCACATTTCTGTTCTATTCAAACGCCTTGTTTGTTAGATCTGACGTATATCAAAAGCAACATTTAGATGCTATTTCCGTAGTTACGTAATAAACTTCAAGCTCGCTCGATTCAAAACTTGATATTATGTTGAGTTTAAATTTAAAACACCGTTTTTATTTAGAGTAAGATTTGGCTCTATTTTTATAAGTACGTATTCTAATTAATTTCCATCGGATAAAAAATAGTATGTGCAACTCGTAGAAAAAGCACATTCCTGGACTCCTGTGATGAGCAATTACCACAGTCGTCCAGGAATGTTTTGCTTTTCCTCCTAGTTACACAATATACTATTTATTGTTTTTATTGGAGGAAAACTGGGACTGATTAATGGTTGCCATAATATCATCAGAAAACAAGATGTCAGAGCAAGTGTTTCTTCCATATCCGGTGTAACTGTTCTTGCATTTTCGTAGATGTGGTTTTATTGTATCCGTCAAAGACCACCATGCATTTTTGTCCATAATGATAACATACATAATTAACATATTGGCAGTATATGACCTTGTAAGTCCCTGAAAATTGCCAAATAATTTTGTGAAGTAAATATCCTCCATCAATTACAAAGAAGGTATCTTCGGGAATGTTAAATGATGGAGTAAATTTTTTATCCAATAATTCAAGCAATGCAGATTTCTTAGTTTTTGTAAGATCCCGTTATCAAAAGTAGATAGCGGGTATGGTGCCAACTCATAGCTAAAACACTATTTCAAATCATCCTGGGACTTATAAGTACAAATAATTCTATTGCAGAGTTAACTTGGATTAACTGGCAGAGATTGATTATAAATCTATACCGTTTTGTGGATAAGATACATTTTTTACTATCAGATACTTTTGAACATTCAGGCATAGAAAAAACCCATTTCGCTAAGGTACTTTCAGTTAGTCCTCGACCTCGTGTCAACCCTCCTTCTGCCTTAAAAGATCTCAGTACCTGCTCTATGGTCATATCAGTTCAAATGCAGGAGCAGAATTTATTTGTTGTCCGCCTGATAGTGAAAAACCTTCATATTCGCTTCGATCTAAGGTGACTGAAATATTTTTCATTTGTTGGAAATATAAATGGGACGACTTAGCATAATTTAAATGGCCAGTTGCATGGAAAATTGGACACATAGAATGAACGCAGTACAAATGTAACTCGATGTCTCGAGAGATCTGCCCGAATAAACAGTCTCACGAATTCAATTAAGTCCCAATATAGAACGATGAGCTCAACAGGTGTTTTTTCAAATGCCCTTCTGTTTTCGAATGTAGTTCTCGTATTTCACCCTCACGGCATCGTTTACATCCCAGGATTTTAAAGCTTTTAAGGATGATACTAATTGCGTGAGAAAATGAGCACGCAATGCTCTTGAAAAAGAATGCCCATTTATCAGTACAGGTATACTATTTTTAGCATATATGATCCTCCACATTTCTTCTAGCCCGCTTCCCGTCATCAAATATTCAATTGATCCCAAACTCCCCAGTCGGATAATGATACTTTCAAGGTTGCTATCGGCGTCCTCTGCTAACATCATTTGTGCCGCCTTAATATATAACGGCTGATCAAATGTAACGAAGCATATTTTTTTACCTTGTTTCTCAGTCTGTTTTGCAGCAAATTGTAATGCTGAATGAACTGTTGTTAAATTAAAATAATTCACGACTTTGGACGTTTGCTGCACGCCACTGGTTTAATAACATTATAGTTATATTATACCCTTTTATAGAAAATTTTATTGGCTTTAATTTTTATGTCTAGCATTTTTTCCGAAAAATCAACTGTTCCCGAGATATTTAGCATATAAATAAAAATTGTACCTATTGGAGTAGTTTTGGGGTCGTTTGCACCCTCGGATTAGTGGGGACTTTTAGTATATTAATCTGGACAACAAATTCTAAATATTCCCAAAAAATCAGCTTTAGGGGATTTTGTTCCACGAGCAGCATGTAATTGAAAATAACATTCCTGGGATAATCGGATTTTCCCTTTGTGTGTATGCCGAACATAAATTATTGATTTAATTTTTACATAAACCTTTGCCGTTCACTAATTTCAATAGGAATATGAAGTTATTTTGATCATTGATCATGATTTTTTTACGATAATCCACGGAAAGGCAAATGGATGGCACGTTTAAAACTGAGCTTTCGATTTGTTCAAATACCTGCTATAATAGGAAAAATTGGTAATATATTTGCTTTTTTGGTATACTTCTTGCTTACTGACAAATCAAAAAAAAAAGTACAAAAACCTAATTAATTTTTATCCAATCATGAGGAAAGGATGAAAATAAACAACTCTAAAATTGCAGCTATTAACGCAACCTGAAATATTTTCATTAATATGCAGATGTCGGAATATTTTTATTCAAGAATTACCTAAAAAAAAATTGCAATAAAGTTCAATCCATTGTACCTACATGGATATATGACTTTTGATTAAATATATATGCAAGTGTTCCGATTATTGATTAATGATTATTCGCTTTTAAAATTATTCATAATTTATTGCGTTTGAATAATCCCTTAAAGCTCTAGTGAATTTCGTGAGATTTTTAAATTCGTAAGTTCTTTCTCCTCTTACATTTTGGAGTGTAAAGACAAACTATATCTGCCACTTTCATATTGGATCTGTTCATATACATTATCGTTTTCGAGGTATAGGTATCTCTTTCACACACTGTTGGAACACCTGGTGGAAAATCTTAAGTGTTAGGTCTCCTTATTTTTAAAAAACTTAGTGCGGGCACATTTATAATTAGATAGAAATATTTGATTTGAAATTGCAGACATGTTTCCTCATTCTGGAAATTTTAAGAATGACTGACTGATGATGAATTACAAATCAAATTGTTAATCTAAAAACTATTTTCAGCAAACACGTTTACTCTACTCATAACGACAATAACAGCAACAGCATATAACCATTTTTCAAAATAAACATTATAAAAGGACCAGCCAAGTTCGTGTGTAATAATAAATTTGCACTAGAGAAGAAACCTGTCATAATTTTGCAATCTTACTTATTATTGAATAATGTGTGTTATAACCAGATCAAACAAAAAGTGCTAATCGCGTTCTCACAGTCGCATCAAAAGAAAGTTCTGATGCAATTATATTAGAGGCAGTATCCGGTTTGGATGTAATGATAATGTATTCAACTAAATGGCTTTCATCGTTACCGTGATAATTTGTTTGATAATTTCACGTTTGCATCAATGCTAGTTAAATATGAAGTTAAATAACTAACACGTATTATGTCAACTAATTGAATCAGATAGCTTATGAGATTAATAAATTACGTGTTTAATTAAATTATTTGTATCAGTTTGCGTACTAATAAAATAAATACCTCACGCGTCGCTAGAGTATTTAAATAATTCATGTATAATTATTAATAGAGTAATTAATGGATTGTTGTACCTCTACTTATATATAAATTATATTATATTTGCTTAAAATTTTAAAGAATTATCAAGAATGTTAATCTATTGTATTTTGAATGATAAACTTCTAATACCAGCAAAGTGCTACTTATATAAGACTTAAATTGAACAAGACATGTGTGTTGGCGAATAGAATATTTGCATTTTGACTATGTAAGTAATAACATTTTATATTCCATCTTCTTCTCTAGGTGTCGTCTCCGCTTCGAAGGTTAGTAATCATCAGGGCAATTCTTATTTTTGAGACTGCAGCTCTAAATAGTTCATTGTTACTGCATCCAAACCACACCTTAAGGTTCTTCAGCCATGAATTTCGTCTTCTTCCTATAGATCGGTTTCCTTAGATTTTTCCCTACATAATAATTTGTAGCATTCGATATTTTTCTCCCCTCATGACATGTCCCATATACAGCAGTTTTCTTCTCTTAATTGTTGTGATTACTTCTCTCTCCTTATGCATACGTCTCATTACTTCCACGTTGGTTATTCTCTCCACCCATGAAATCTTTAATATTCTCCGATATATCCACATCTCAAATTCCTCTAGTCTCCTCACGTAGGTTACCTTCAGCGTCCAGGCTTCCATCCCATAATATAATGCAGACAGCACATAGCATCTCATCAGTCGTATTTTTAATTCAAGGTTTAGATCTAGGCAGCAGAAAAGCCTCTTCATCCTTGTAAATGTAGTTCTCGCCAGTTCGATGCTGATTCGTATTTATTGAGAGCTGTCATTGTTTTCATTAGCTATTTATATTCCCTTACTCTTCAATATGTTGATCCTTCACATATATCCTACGAATATCCTGAGTTGTATTTGTTATCAGCATATATTTTGTTTTGCCTATGTTCAGTGATAGTCCATATTCTTCGCTTACTCTGACCATTCTATTAGTTAGCGTCTGTAGGTCTTCATGTGCTCCAGCTAAAATAACTGTATCGTCAATGTACTTCATATTATTTATTGTCATACCGTTAATTTTATTGCCTCCTATGCCCTGATCATCCAATGCCCTATTTACTATTTCCTCCGAGTACAGATTAAAGAGCATTGGTGAATGTATACACCCTTGACGAACACCTCCCTGTATTTCTATTTATTCTGATGTCATGTCTTCCATTCGTACTACTGCTTTTTGGCCATAGTATAGGTTTGAAATTAATTTTATGTCACTGAGGTCTATCCTTCTCATTACTAATGTATTGATGTCTAACTTTATCAAATGCTTTATTGTAATCTATGAACCAGGCGTATATGACTTGATTTACGTCTAGACATCTTTGTGATAGGACATTGAGTGCAAATAGTTCTTCCCTTATTCCTAGGCATTTACGGAATCCAAATTGTGTATTGCTGATGTCTACATCCAGTTTCCTGAATACTCTATTGTGGACTATCTTCAACAGGACTATCAGTGTGTGAACTCTCAGGCTTATTGTACGGTAGTCAGTGCATGGCATTTTTTTTGCAAGGGTTTTAAAAGTTGATACCAACCATTCATTTGGTATTACTCCTGTTCGATATAAGGTATTGATTAATTCTACCAAAATATGAATCCGGTCCGCCTCTATCAGTTTACGGATTTCCACTGGCAGTTAGTCTGGGCTTGTAGCTGACCAGTGCATATATCACTTCCTACTTAATTATGTCCGGGCCCAACTCTCCTTCTATATTTTCAAGATTATTTTGTCGTCTCTCATCTAGCTTTTGTCCTATTTCTGTGCATGTTGAAATTGTCGTGTTTTTCGTGTAGCTCCTCAATTTCCTCACATTTTTGCTTGTAGTAAGCTTCCTTTGCTTCTCTGATGTTTGTGCGGAGTATTGGTTGTGTTTCTTTATATTGTTGTTAATTTTTATCCTTTATAGCTTCTTCTCTTATTCATGAGATTAAGAATTTCGTTAGTTATCCATATTGCCTCTTCCATTTCTTATCCCCAATATATATTCACCTATGTACTTGTCACATCTTCCTTTTCCGACCTTCGCATTAATGTCTCCAAGAATTATAGTGATACCTCTTGGTTTCAGTGATTCAAGCGTTTTTTTATTAGTTCGTAAAAGAGCTCGTTTTCTTCTTCAGATTTGTCTGCAGTAGGGGCATATATTTGTATTATGTTTAGTTTCCTTCAGTTGGTGTGTAGTTGCAAGACACGATCTGAGACAGGATCGAAGTTGGTAACGGACGACATAATATCGAGACAGCATTTGGACATAATATGGAGACAGCAATTGCGACACCATACCTGTGATAATTATCATCGTTCCCAGAGAAGTACAGCATACCTTAATCTGTTGGGATTTGGCAATGAGGGCCATCTTGTTTCACTGATTCCTAGGAAGTTGAGTTTCAATTTTTGCCTTTCGTGTACAACATTTTGCAATTTTCCAGATTCATATATGGATCTCACGTTCCATGTACCAATTGTTAACTTATTTGTATTCACAGTCTTGTTCATAACTGTTCCCCCGGAGATTCGATTGGGAAACTTATTTCTCAGGATAATCTAGTTCTGAACTTCGCCATGATGATTTATACTAAGGACATCTGTAGATCTATAATGCAGTAGTTTCATCTTGCTTTCTGCATCCTTATGCCGGTGACTAATCAATCGTTTTTCCGCCTTTGGGATCAATTTCTTGACCCCAGGACAAAGAGTGCCCTTACACTTGCTGGCTCTTCCACCAGAAGCTGTTGGCCAGAAAGTGGAGACTGCTTATTCCGGCAATTAATCATTCAGTCGTCAAAGCCTCGTCTGTTATCTTGCAAGGTATACCGGATAACCGAAGTCATTACACGAGCAGGTGAGGTTGACATTTGGGCTTGTATTCATAACTACATTTGCCCCTTACACCCCTTATATTCCATTCCATACTGGACTTTAAAAATATTTCTTTACTTTTATACGCTTATGATAATGCTAGTTTGCTTAACCCCTAAACTACTACTACGTCTTTATCGGACTCCAAGTCTACATTTAGTTGCTAGAATGACAATATCTACTTTTTTGTTCCGTTCTACCTTGGGAATGAAAATAGTGTATGTTCGGCCTTATCGGTTAGACTGAAATATATCTTCCGATCTGGCTCGGCATCTATTCGTCCAAAGTTATTTGATGCGAACTAATCCTGCCATCTGGCAAGAAGAAAGCTGCCCTAATTTTTTTAATATCTGATGCCCTTCTATGACCAGAAGTTCAACTGAGGGATTCCTGAAATCAATTTCGGTGCCGTAAGTGATACGGTGCGGTATCCATTGCAGAACCCAATACACAGAAGTCGTCTATTAAATTGCGCCTTTGTAATAGTTTCGCGTTATTTACAGCCTGGTGTCAGACTGGCATGGCGTGGCGCACAAATCTGCGAATGGATTACAACGGCCATGATCTTCCGTTTGAATGCTCTGGCTCTGTGCAGACCAATGTTTGCCATGCTCATGTTTCTTTCGGTTTTTTGCGTAGAATGACAATGCTCAGAAGAGGAGAGCATTGTATCCAGTCACATTCTCAAATACTTAGTTCGATCACAGCTAGTGATACCTTTCTTTTCGTTTTCAGTAGAACTGCCTCAAATTTCTCCACTGCCAACTGCAAGCACTTGCTCTTCAGCCAGTGGTTCACCCTAAGGATCTTTTTGCTAAGCAAGTTCTTCTTGTGTCCCACCTCCACCATGGCAACATCTTCACCGCAGCCAACAATCTTCACTCCTTTGTACAGCCTGATCCCTAGCCCGTCGTATATGATGTTCCATACATCTAGAGTTTCTTTTGGCACCCATGATATTTCTCTTATCACCGAGCAGGACTTGATTAAGTTGATCAGTTCCTCGCCGATTCTTCCATTTCTCAGATCTTCTAGAATAATTTGCAGGGTGCCCTAATAAATGATTTCATAACATTTGTAATATAATTCTTCTATGATTTGTGATATTAGATCCTGAAGTGACAATTAGAAAATGCCCATTATTTTCAAAGAAAGAAACCAATTGCAATGCTATACACTTCTTGAACATTTTAGAGACGATTGGGACCAATGAAATGGGTCTATAATTTTTAGGCAAATGAGGGTCACCGTTCTTGAAAATTGGAATTATAGTGGCCTTTTTTAAAATCTCTTGTAAAACTTTTCCCCTAAAACAAATATTTATCAGTTTTGTTATGGGTATAAGAATGATGTTCTTAATAGTCGTCAATAATTTTATATTAAAACCAAAGAAATTTCAACTTCTTTATTTTCTAAGCCGTGTAGGACAGAGTGCATCTCAAGAAAGGGTATTTCAGAAAAACAAAATATTTCAATCGGAGGAATAATTAATGACAAATAAGTTTTATGGTTAGTACTAGAGGCTGTATGTGTTAGTTATATTTTAAGCTACGTATGAAAAATAGGTATTAAAGTCATCTGCAGACAAATTGTTATCAATCAAGTCATCATTTGTAATGCTTCTTTAGGTATTTATTATATGGTACATTGTCTTTACTGAGTTATTAAAATTGCGTATTATATTATCGTTAGCATGGATCTTTCCTTGTTTTATTTTATTTTTATATAAAGACCTATAATTTATATATTCATGAGTACTTACTCAGAAACATTAAGTGCTCCCGCATGTCCCGCATATCTTGATTGAACCACCTGGTCCGACTTAACTGTATATTCTTCCTCCGGGAAACAGCTAAGATAGGTGTCCTCTAAAGCTTTCATGAAGGTAATAGAATTTTGTTTCACATCAAGACTCCCCAAACCCAAAAAGTCCCTGGATATCATCTCCAGGTTATTAACTAATAACAGGTTATTAACTAATAACTTTTCCATCAATTCCAAGATGGTATCAAAGCAGCTTGAAGGAGACCTATAAGTATGAGAAACATACAGATTTAAGGAACTAGGATAAATATAGCAGTATTCAAAACAACTATCTACATCCAAGCTAAAACACTCTTAATTAATTTTAAAATCAACAAATAAGCCAAAATAATACATCCTGCAAAAATTGCTGCAACTTCTCCAGTTGTCTCATTTCTAGATGAATAGTTTACCAAAGAAAAGTCCCGAATAGCCTCCATTTCCTCCTCACTATTCAACCAACGCTTCGTAAAGCAAGCTATATCAATATTTTTGCCGGCAGTGTGGGCTTCTCTTTCGTCAACTTTCATTTTACAGTACATTTATATGTGAAACTCTTACCTCCTTTTGAGCTGAGTTGTTGATGTTCTGTTCTGATGCTGAAGATTGCAAAAAGGGCTGACAACTGTATCTTTCGGCCAAAGTAAAGAATTTAAGTTTTTATTTACATACCCGTGTGGAATAGCCTAAAGGAGCTGAAGTACGTTTATCTTCTGGTTTTCATCATTTCATATATGCATCCCTTATCCAAGTTATTTTCCTTAAGAAAATCCATGATATTGTCACAAGTTACTTCCGGCGTTATACCTGACAGTAACAAAAAGGACAGCCTAGAAACTGCTCTTAGGCAGGAAATGTTATTGTTTTTACTTCTAAAAAACTAGGGTCAATTGGATTTATATGCCTTGTGCATATTTTTATTCAGAATTTTGTTTGGCTATTAACGTAAATATAGCCATTTTCAAGGGTTTGTGTATTAAAACCAGTCCGAAGCAATTAAAATAACATTTTAACATAATATGAGGAAGTTACTATGAAAAGAAGCTACTCGATTGGACATTCGCATTAGATTTTGATCGATATAGCTTGCTAGTATCTAGAATCATTTGAGATGTGATGCGATCGACGCATGCTATGAATATCTTGGACACAGCCACGTAAGAAATAAAACTGTTCTTTAACGTATGAGGGATTTTTTTTTTGGTAAGGAGGAGAAATTTTCTTTTACGAACACCTTACCCGATATAGAGGTTGGTAGTGTGGGGTTCCTCCGAAGAAACTACCCACTGAAACTCCTCTGTTTCGGTAGTAACTAGACCTGGCTGTCCTACGAATTCCATTTACGGACTGCTAGCCTCTCTAAACGGCACCTCCAATGTTTCTAAACCTGACTGCTCGTATCTATGCGATGTGCCTTTCTTTTAATGAGTCCTCTCTGTGATAGAGGTTGGCCATCTGTGTCTTCTACAGCGATGATGCTTGAGATGCTGCAGAAGTTTTCCAACTAGGATGAGGGATGAATGCGATGTGTATTGACCTAATCTAGTTGTCCAACCAAATAATGGCTTATATAGCACATCATCCTCTCTTGACTAAATGAATAAATGCTCTAGCCGTCATTTCATTGATATTCGCTATTGCTAAACGAACCTCTTTAGTATCGACAGCGGTAATCTCGTGGTAATTGATGTTCTCACCTCCATTGGGCTCCATCGTTGCTGCGACCTCATTTGCACTCCGTATGGGTCTACTCTATCACCCCTATCTGCCCGCGGTATCCTCCAGCTTACAGCTCTCGGGGTTTTGGGCACTTAGGTTAGTCTGCGTCTTGTTGGCAGCCGGCTTTTTCCGAAAGTTTCCTAACCTATGAGGAACATGAATTTCAATAGTCAGCTTTGGTCCATCGAGTCTGTCGTCTGTCCGTTCTTGTCACATTGCCGATAATTTAACGCTAACTCAACTATGAGGAAAGAAAAATAAATTCCTAAGATGGTTAAGGAGAGAGACCTTTTATGGCAAAATATTGATCGATACGATTCAAATCCTATATACTAATAGTATATTATTTTATATGGAGGAAAAATGATACTTTTCATGGCGCGCTCGTGTTTAACAGCCGAACGGAGTGAGGCTGGTAATAGAGAGCAATCCATGAAAGTAACTTTGCCTCCAAATAATATATGCTGTTTTTTCTTCAAATGTCGACAAATTGATGCAAAACCATCTCTTTTTAATTAGTAATATCTAATAATTATTATTAAAGATAAGTGGGTACGCAAGGCGGCTTAGACCGGTGTCGGTGAATAGGCACAGGTTGTTGCTATGGTAATGTAACATAAAGCTGTCAGTGGCCACTGTCAACAATAATTTTTAAGATTGAGTCTCCGATTGCGTGTTAATTCCGTATTGATAAGCAGTTATTGAGTAAGTTCGATTAAATAATAACCAATTTGTTCCTAAATTAGTGATTTTTAGAAATGCAGTCACAGATTGAGTGATAAATACAAATTGTAGTTTAATAAATCTTGAATTGTTGACGCTTATTTTGTTGTCTGTTTATATTGTATTTATGTTGCTATGGCAACACTTTTACCTCCGCCGGCGGAAAAGTGAAATGTAAAGCTCCGGCGGAGGAAAAACGAAACTTCACGGCCGCCTACACAGTCGAGTAATGACGGATTTACTGACGTTTGAAGAAAAAAGAATTTATTCCTTAGGATTTACGCGGTTGACTTGCCCCTAACTGGGCTTTGAATATACCGAAAAACGCTCTTTCTAAGTCAGTTTTTGCAAGGATCTTTACAAAACGCCCTATCTAAATTCAGGGCAGCTCTATTCAAATCATTGATTGTAAGCTTTGCATTATTTTACTAACCGGGGATGACTTTGGTAAACATCTGTATCCTACTTGCATCGCAATCTCTAACGTGGCGAAATTAATACATTTGCTAATTCTAATATCTCATGGAAATAATAACAAGGTATAGCCTTGTTATCGCAGTATTATTCATGAGACTGTTTTCACTCAGCATACTAAATTTAGCTTGTATATATAAATGTACATAATCAGCTCAAAATGTTGAGTGACACAGGGGTGACGTGCTTACAACTCGCTCTCTCAAATTGGTGCAAATTTTCGTACAAGTGACGTAAATTAATTAGCAGCTCTGAATTGTATTATTCAAAGTGCTACTACAAAATTTGGCGCGAAAATTCTGACAAGATCGGGTTATCAGAACGATACCAAGCAAAGCCTTAGAGAGTCGTTGCTATTGTTCAATAACTGGCCACAGAAAGAATAAATGCGCTTTTAAATGGCAGATTCGAAATATTTTTAGACCGATTAGATATCAAAAGAACAGATCTCATATCTTATTATGTAAAGAAAGGTTGCATTTTACACAATATATGTTTAAAACTAAATAATAATTTTGAGACTCCTTTAATTATTGGTAATGATGTACTAGTAGTAATAAGATAATAATACAAATAATTTTAACATAGAAGGTTCATTAAAATGTGGCTATTTTGCAAATAATTTACGAATAAAATGAAAATGTGTCTTTTCGTTAAAAACAAATAAAATAAGTTTTCTTTCTTGATGTAAGTATTCATAAAATAACAATTATTATAAAAATATTTGTTGCATGTATCCACCTGAAATAAATTTGAAATACTTAACATTATAAGCTTATATTGTATTATTTTTGTTCATCTAAGGCCGGCAGGCTCAAAGAATCAAAGAAAAGGGAATAATGAGAAAGTTAATGAAAATAATTATTTCTTTGAATGTGTCAGTACTGGCTGTTTTAGTTAACCTTAAGGAGAGATTAATGATTTTAAAACTAATATATTAAATTAAAAGAAACTCCTAAAATATAATCTAAGATACTTCTATATAAAACACAACCAATATACCTTTCTTAAATAATACCACCACACACTATTTTGCCTCGAACATTTTAAAAATTAAGTGGCTTTTTGATATTATTTTTTCCATGAATTCATTCATTTTATCCAGTCTTTTCATTTTTCTGCTCTCCCCTTTTTAGTTTTTTGAGGACATGGGATTTCTCTTCTTGCAAGCCAAATGAAGAGTCAATTTGAAATGAATAATTCGTATTTAGTGTGCCTTATTCTGCAGTTAATGCCTCATCTGCCAATTTATCTTTACTTTTTGAACTGGATTCCATAGTTGAAACAGGCTTGGCCCAAGAATTTTTTCCTACTTTTTTGACAAACTGATGGTAGTAAAATTAAATTTGAAAAATCTTAGTAAATACAATGTACAGGGTGTCCAGTTCTCGTGTGTTTTTCTATGCTAGACTCCTTATTATAAAAGATAGAAAGATGTAGTTTGCGGCTTACTGTTCTCTTTTTTTGTGAAACTTTCATTACCGTAAGCCAAATTTATACAGCCTGCTTAGTTTGTGATATACGGGGCGAAATTGAAAATCATAATTTTTTCAGCCTCGCCTGTCTTTTGATAATTTGATAAGCTTTCGATAAGGCAAAAATCCGTTTATGATAGATTTTTTATGTAGAATTCAGTGGCGTACTCAGTTTTTTCCAGGTGTTACGGATTTTTAAATTTTGGCCAAACTGAATAATTTTTAATGGAACACCCTGTATACTCTTTTCTTATCTTACTCGCTTCCTTAAAGGCTATTCAAAAATATATAATTCTTTATGTTTATTTTTAGGAAAAGTTTAAAATTTTACATTTTTCGTAAAAAATATAGGTTTCCTTTGTAGTGAGCCGCCACTGTAAATGAAAACGAAATGTATAAAATTATTTTGATTATTTTTTTAGGGTGGGGTGGTCACTAAGCTTTAAAATATACTCCTGATAATAGTAATAATATTACTATTATTACCATTTAATTTTTTTTATTAAATTGTCTGTAATAAGTCTTAGAAATTGCTCAAATTGCTCGCCGTTTTGTTCGAGACACTTTTGACATACTGTTCCGATTCTTCGGACTGACGACCAAAAGCCTAAATGTCTGGTTATATTTATAATACCAATACCATCTGAAAAACGATAAAAAAAATTAAAGTTCCTTTTTAAAAAAGAAAGTTGATGCTGATCCCTTAAAGACGAAACGTCGGATTTCAAACTAGATATCATCATTGGATAGAGCGGAAAAAGTGGCAATGCAAAAGTGCAATTAAATTTGAAATCCGTTTTTAAATAAGCCCAGGAAAAAATAAAACGATTTTAAAAATTTTCGGTTTTTTCCGGATATCTCCGGAATTTTAAAACTTTCTAAACGGTATTGTTAGGCACCTAAATGTGCAATTTTGCCTTAATTTGACCGGCACTGTATCTCTTACGGTTTTCGAGTTCCCCATACATAGACACGAATTCGAGTCATCCTGTACATAAATAAATAAATTAAATCCATAATTTGCAACGTTGTAATTGTATCTTAATATTATGTCGCAATTTTCACTGGACATCCGTTAAATTTTGGTATCGATTGTCACAACATTACTATTACGAGTGGATTTCAGTACTCCGACCCATTTGGCAGCAAGCACCTTCCGAAGAAGCGCATGAAAATGAGATATATCGAAGGAAGTTATAATTGAAAGTTATTCTCGTTTCGACTTCCGTCCATGAGGGTGGCTTATGGCAATCAAGCTTTCAACTGCTGGTTGATGAATGCCAGATAGCCTTTTTTGTTAATATTACAACGCGTATTTTTGTTAGAGCTATGCTGTTGTGAAACATCGTGTGTAAAACGGTGTGATAACCCTTTTATTTCAAAATGTAGATTCGACCCATGTGCTTTTTAGCAGATGGTTTAAAAAAATCGTTTGACATTTCACCAGGATCTTTCCCAGGGACTGATGCCCATTTATTTTGGGGAATTCCTTTCTTGAGCAGAAGCGTCTTATCCGAAGTGAACCAGGCTGAGAGTTTTGTGGAGAAAGTGATCTTCCCAGCTGAGAGGTTCACCTAGCGCGTCCATCTCCACTGAAGTACACTCCAGTAGCTTCTCACATATGGAAGGCTGAATGTAACGGCGAGACCTGGTAGGATCTATTAAAATTATTAAATGTTAGCCCCACCTGTATCTATAATTTAGTTCTTGCACTATCGTGCTAATACCTTGAATTTTCCTAGTTAGAACTCTAGACAATTACGGAGACGTATATTCTGAAATATTTCTTCAAGAGATACTGAGGTTCAGTTCTCTAACCTTATGTAGTGTTATTTTTAAAAAAAAAGGCAGTCTTGTAAAGCCCTGCCAACCTTTTATCGTTTTCATTCTCGTTAATACTTAAAATATGCTATAGAATTAGGCCGTTTAGGTTATTCATGCTAAGTTTATTGTACCTGCTTGGCAGAAATTAATTAAAACTATTTAAACCTTGTTATTGAACGTTTCGCCTTGATATCGGAAGAATTGAGCTCAACCCTCCTTATTTGGCGGGGCTAGATTTATTTCTATTTATTTTATTTAGTGAATCGCTTTTAGTTTAGAATTTTGAAGACATTTTAGAAGCCTTCTATATTCCAGCTGCCAAGGGAATAAGCGAAGTGTAGTTTAGTGTATATTTATTCCCAAATTTTAACTTAAAAATTGTTACATATTTAAGCAATAGTAACTGAGTAATATTAATACATTCCTCTAAAGATAACTTCTCTCGTTAAGTAGTATCGAGGTAATTTATTGAAATTTTTATATAGTAATTAGTAATGCTAATTTATTGATCAGATACTTGCTAAAGTACCATAACTAGTGCCACTTTTTGATTTGGAGTTTAGTCGGAGTGAGTACCAGGCCTAAATCTTATAATTGATACTGCTTGTTTATTGTAATTTCTAGTGATAGACTGTCAAGATGAAACTTAATTACCATAGCAATTAATATAAATATAATTTGAACTTTAATTACAACCTGTGGCATAAATAGGTCAGCTGAGGAGCTTTCAAGCAAAACCGAATAAATCCACTTTTTATGAAAATTGAGTTAGCGGCGGATACCGATTCAGTTTGTTAAAATACATCATATAAACCAGCTATTCACGTGCAAAAACGAATAAATCCTAGTCAGTTTCAGGGTTGATATTGATATTTTCGTGCAAAACCGAATAAATCCGCTTTTCGCTCAAAACCGAATAAATCCAAATATATATTTATGTCGAGTGTCCTATTTTATCTAATTAGTAAGTGTGTATTTTGAATAATAGATGGCAACAGTTATGGAAAAAACATTTTGGAAAAGAATGGGAAAGCGACGAAATTTTTGCATTTATGCGAAAATCGAGTTGAAAATACTGAGGAAATAACTCAGGAAGAAGAAGAGATGAGTAATGAGTGTGACTGCTTAGAAGAGGAATCTGCACTCCATAATTAACTTTTTATTATGTAGTTTAAACTTTAAAAGATAGTTATTTTTTATTATTTGCTCTTTGGCTAAAATTTTTTCTTAGAAAAGAATATTACTTTTTTGTTTAATTTGTGAGTAAAGATTTTTTCAGATTTTTTTTTCATGGGTTTAAAAGGATAAAAAGGTAATTTCCTTTCATGTTTGTCAACTACACATATTATGTTTTTATTTGTACTAGTTATATAATATAATAATATTTTTATTAATGTTTGCTAACAAAGTTTTGAGCAAATCCGAATAAATCCAGTTGTTTTGAGCAAAACCAAATAAATCCATTTTTGTTTTAGTTCTATTTCTCCCAAATATTATTTTTGAAAATTTATATTGTATGGAAAGTCTTATTATGATGCGTCTGATACTATTTGCTAACAAGATAAACGAAAAAGTTAGTACTTTTTGCGTCATAGAAAAATCGTCTTTTCCCAAAAATCGTTTATAGTGGATTTATTTGTTTTTGCTCGAAACCTCCTCAGCTTAAGTGACATTCCATAAATTTCTTTACCCTAATATTAGCCATCAGGACTCAGAAAAGTACATCATATCAAACTGCAAAACACTCCGGCATACACGCATTTTAAGGTTAAGTTATTTGTTGATCGTTAACAGTTGAGATGTCGGGCTGAAGGTGCTCCTTAATCCAGCAACGCCAAGCCAGATTTGAAATGCTAATTAATTTAGGTGCCTACTAAAGTAGATTTTTAAAATGTATTTACTGAAAAATCTTAAAGGCTTAAAAATTCCGAATGAAAAAATTGGAAAGTGCTATTATTTTATTTTATAACTCTAGATGGAAAGACAAGCATCGGCTCGAGGAAAAAATGTGATACTTATTAGCACTCTACTCTGATACAAAAATATCATATCCATACAAAGCCCTAGAAATAATCTTCAAATAATACTGTTTTAAACAACCGTTACATCAAATCTGCCGTTTTTGCCTCATGTTCCTGTAATTTTGAAATATATAAACATCATCTAAGTCTAATTAAATTTATTATAAGAATTAAAGCGAAGCAGAAGTATGACAACGTATGCAGCAAACGTTAGTATATAAATTGTAGTTTAATTTATGTACATGAAACAGTTACTTATTATTGTTTGGTCAGTGGGACATAGGACGTTAGGATAAATGGTTAAGATGCCAAGACGTTTGTGTGTTAAAGCATATTGTTGAAATTTAAAATCCTCTAATTAAACCTTAGTATTTTGTGGGACATCTGATTTAAAATAAATTTTATTTAATAACTTTTCGAAAAATAAAAATAAATGAAATATTAGTGTCCTTAGTTTTGCCTATAATTTAATTATAATGTTTAAAATAGCTATATTTGTTCATAATGTAGCTTTACAAGGCAAGGTGGGATGAGGTAACCTTCGTCTGAGTCTTGAAATTATGTTACATTTTACTCTTGGTATTGAGAGTCAATAAAACACTCTAGTAACTATACGTGTTAATAATATAAATTTTATGCTTCGTAATAAGCAAATAGTAAGCCCTTGGCTAAACTGAAGCTCTTAAAATCGTCTATTCTGCAGTAACCAACAAAACAAAATGGTAAAATAATTTATGAATATAACGTTGTCACGTTACTAGTTACATGATAGGGAAGCATTATCCGAAAACTGCAAACACCCCTTTAATAAAATCTTGTGCCTATAATGACGCAATTTGTATGGCCTATTTATTCTTATTTATAACAATAATTATCATGAGATATTCAATGTTACATAATTATTTTAGTGATATATCGTATTGGTTCATTTTCATTTCATACATTCCATAGTACAAAATTTACTACCCTACTGCTGAGAAGTCTTGATTTTTTTTAATATTGACATTAACCATGACAGTGAAGATATCGAGTGCCTCAAAATTATGTCATGGAAAGTCTGCCGCCTTAGGGGCCATAGAATAAAGGTCCAAGAACTTTTGCATAGACATAATCCGGCTGTCCTGGCCTTGCAAGAGACCAGAATAAACAGCTCGATGAACTTTAATGTTTCAGCCTATACTATATACAGATACAACAGATCCAACCCCCGACGGAGAGGAGTCGCATTAGTCATAGACAACGAAATTTACCAATCCAGCTTAGGAGCCGAAATAGAGTCAGAAATTGAGACAGTATCCATAAACAAGAGAAACAAAGAGACATCAAGACAACTTCGGCTTATCTACCGCCCCAAGCGCTACTTCATGAAGAAGACATAGAAGTACTAACTCAAGACCCAAATCCCACGATCGTCATTGGTGACCTAAACTGCAAACATCAGTAGTGGAATAGTGCAGGATAAAACAGGAACGACTGAAGATTAGCACAATATTATGAAGACAGAAATGTTATCGGACTAGGACCGGAACAGCCCACATTCATTCCAAAGGATAGAGGCATTCCGAACATTCTGGATATAGCACTTCGGAAGAACGTGCAGCACGACATGGAGATAGAGACCATATTAGAAGGGACATCAGATCAAAATGCTTTAATGTTGGGTGTTAATCTAACGATTGTAAGATCCAACCTAAGAACCAAAAAGACGACCAACTGGCATAGATACCTGAATAACATCACGGAGTTCATTGAAAGGAGACGTATATATAATGCGCAGCAGCTAGAATTGGAGGTAGAAAATATGGATAATAACATCATACAGGCTGTCAATAATGGTACTGCTATAGAAGACCCCTCCAACAGCCGAAGACGATCTCTCTAACGAGATTAAAGACATTATTCGAGCTAACTAGAAACTATGGCGCATATATGCGCGGTTTAGAGAGCTGAACGTCCTGAATCGATCAGCCTGGTGAATGCAGAGAATACTCCGCCATGCCAAAACCTCTATTTAGAGTATAAGAGTTTTTAAGTATAGAGGCAGGAAGGTTGGTATATGCGGATGTGGAGAAGGTGGAACTGTTCGTCAAAACTTTGCAAAGCCAAGGCAGATTAAATATAGATCCTGACGAGGATGACGAACTATACGATGACGTCCAAGAAAGGCATTCACTCTAGATGTGAAGTAGTACCTCACCAAGTCATAAAAAGGCTAAATATAAAAAGCGCTAGGTGCTGACAAAATCAGCAACCTTATACTTATGAAACTTCCCAAGTAAGGAATCACAGCCACGGCTAACATAATCAACACGATGATGAGACTTGGTCAATTTCCTGATACGTGGAAGGGGGCCGAGGGAAGGAGGCTGAGGTGATCGTAATACCTAAGTATAAGTTCTATCCTGAAAACTACAGACGCATCAATCTCCTCTCGGCTGTGAGCAAGGTGGGTGAGAAGTGATCCTGAGAAAACACAACGACGAATCCAATGAACCCGACATGATCTCCTGCTTCCAAAACGGATTCAGGAAGGGAACTCCACGGAGTTTCTACTTATAAAAGTACTAGAGATTATAACAGGCGGCATCAACAACGACCTAGCAACAGCGGCAATTTTTCTAGACGTGGAAAGAACCTTCAAAAGGAGTATGGCATCGGGGACTGTACTATAAGACGATAGTAAGGGGTAACTATGACAGGGTCATCAAGAGCATATGGACCTAACTAACAGACAAGATGATTCATGTGAAAATTTAAGGCAAAACATCCAGATCTAGGATACTTGAGGCAGAAGTACCGCAGGGCTCAGCCCTTGGATCATCCCTGTGTTGAATATTCACACATAATATACCAAGCACTGTTCTACATGAGGCAATAGACGAGCTTATAAATTGGATGATAAACTGAAAGATCAAGGTTAATGAGCGCAAAACGCAGGCCATAATCCGACAGAAGACAAGAAAGGCTGTCCGACCTCACATACGGATAAATAACGTCCACGTACCCTGGTATACGGAAGTCAAATGAGTACCTTGTAGTGGACCTAGACCATGGCTTGACATGGAAAAGGCACATCCAAGCGACAAGAAACAATACCAAGGGAGCAATGGCTATGCTAAATCCCATGATGGGAAGACATAGCCAGACGTCACTGAGGACTAAGCTCACTATGATAAAGATGAAAGCTAGGCCTCAACTAACACATAATTCAACAGCTTGGGGATACGCAGCGATATTCTGCATAAAATTGCTTACAGGATCAGAGAACAATTAGTGAGGATGGTAGCTAGCGTACCTTGGATCACCAGAAATGCTGACACACCACTAAAGACTTTATAGTCAACAAGGCTAGGCGCGTATTTTTTGGAGCAGAAAACCATGCCTTTAAAGAACTGAGGCAAGTAGTAGATTATAATCCAGACGACTTCTCAGGAAGACGCAGATGGGCCAAACACAGAAGACCTAGAAGTGTGATTGTGTGATCGCACAAAAAACGACCAGTGCTAAGTCAGAGCAGAAGTGGAGTGACATCCAATTCTGTTCCCTACAACTCAACTAGGGAAAGACCACGCAACAAACTACGCGAGACGTGACCCTAGTAATCACAGCGAGGTATCTACAATAGGAAGACCAGGACTTAATAAAAGTTAATTCCGGAAGATCTCTCCTCCGGGGTTAAAGCTCGCGTTTAGTGGGTATGTCAGTGGTGAGCGAGCCACACTAGGGGGCACAGGAAACCATGACATAATTATGTCTCATATTTTAGCGTAGTAAATAAAAAGACGCATGCAACACGTGAGCAATAAACAGGGGCGCATTATGAAAGTTTATAATATTTGTAAAGTAAAATGAGCTAAAATTATGAAAATTAGTAGGCAGTATGAAAAAATTTGTTTCAAAAAAACCAGAAAAAATACTCTTATGAGGGTCTTAAACCGGGGATGGATGCTAAATATTAGATATTAAATTTTTTGTACTTATTACAAATACATCCAATGTATCATTATATTGAAGTACGACTTTAATTCTCTATGAAATATATTTTGACAATGCAGCAGAAATAATTAAATCAAATATGTAAATCAGCCAAAAGAATATGTATACAATATTTTTGTTCTTACAAATTTGATGGATGAAGGGATCAAATTTGTACGAACCAACTAAATATAAATAAAATATTTTACATATTTGAATTAATTATTTTAGCTTCATTGTACAGGGCTTCAACATATCTGACAGACTTTTCATTAATTTTAGTTATTTGTTCTGATTAGCAAATTGCCAACAGAAACAAAAACTACTCACTTATATTTATTTCAGATCTTTCATATCGACTTATTAACTTTGTCATCTTCTGTAACACAATGAGGTTAAACAAGTCTATTAAATTTATTTTATTAAGCACGAAAATAATTCTAGTTTTTCAGTTCTGTGGCATGTCATTAGGGATGCGAGGAAGTCAGTGTCTAAGTTGTGAGGGTCACCAACTATTTGCTCAGTTTGTGAAGTTCGTAACTAATTTTTTACTTAAATTTCTGGGCATAGTTTACGCCAAAGGTGGCAAATGCAATGCGTGTTCAGCTTCCAAACCCTTGAATCTAAAATTCTGCGGGTCCCGTGAAAACTTCAGGTGACAGTCTTACGAATATACCTGGAAATACAGCACTATGAGTGGCTTGGCTAATGCTATATATATTCCTTCTAAAATATGGCGATTAGTATATTATAATGATGATTTTTTTACGCAAACTCGGTACTAGTGGAGAGTTGCTAATAAATTTTTTATTTCTCTCAGGACGCTCTAACATATTATGTCTAAGCTCTAAGCTTAGATATATGTTAGAGCCAAAATGCTATAGAACAATTCGTCGCATTTTGCATGCACAATCATTATAACCAATCAACATGTCAAATTGTCAAGGCATGCCAACCTCAGGATATTAATTATAAAACAGAAAAACCACACAATGGGTATTATAGTTGCAGTTTGTAACGCGATTTGTTAATTGCTCAACAAACGTTCCATATGCCGGCTTTTACTCAGCCGTTTTCTATAATAATTAAAAACGTGGATCTATGACTTGACAGTCAGGTAACGGCGCCACTAAATTTAACTAGGACAATGATTTTTACACATTGAATTCAGGGCAGTAAAATTTTCAAACATACTAGATAACAATATCGTGAAAATTGACGTTAGCTTAACAAAATAAACATCTGAAACTTCATTAAACTGTTTATTTAAATATTATCAACTTCGACATACACTCCACAGACAATTAATTTTATATCAAATTAATTTCAGGTTATGGTATCGCTTATAAACCACTCAGAAGATTATCTATAATATATTTCATCTAGATTATCAGACTATCAAATCAAAGAAAAATGAGAAAAAAATGTATATCCTATAACAATGAAATTGCCCAATTCCTATTATGCAATCATTCCAACCAAACGTTGAATTCTTAAAGGTGTGTCTGAATGCAGTCAATCACTATAAGGAGGAATTATTTTACTAAACTACTTTTATTCAAAATCAATTCCATGGCAGCGATAATGTAATTAAACCAATAAACAGTTACTAAAAATGAACTAAATCTATAAGATAGCCTGTGAAGTAAATATGTGTATATATAGCCAGTAGGTATCTACGGGTGAAAACGAAATGAGCACAGTTTGTAAGTAAGTATCAAGGCGAAAAATTAAAGTTACAAATTACAGTTATGTGATACAAATTACTGCCATGAGGCTTACAGCCAATTACATTTAAAAAAAATCAATTATACATCATAACATTAGCAAAACGAATTATCGACTCGAGACAATATCAGATAGAATAATGGGGAAAACAAGTATAACTAAAGCATTTATGATAGGAGATGGAAGCAGATATGATACACGATCATAGATACCTTACAGCTGATTATAGGTAAGTTCGGTAAGTAAAAATGGTAAGTTCAGTAAAGAAAAACGGGAAATAACTGTAATAGATACGACATAGAAATAAAACCACATACAGTCAATAGCTTACGATAATAGCTAAGGTAAATGTAAGCAGACAATCTACTGTCATATAACAGTAAGATCATTAATCAAAATAATAAATAACGATAATTGCTGCGATATATGTAAATATGTAAACAGACGACCTGCCATACTGCGGTAAATTCATTAAAACGAACGATAAAAAACGATACTATGGATAATAAAAGATCATAAATTAAAAAAAGGTGGCTCCTACTTATATCTAGTAGATCTGAAGACTTGGAATCCACCGACGTTTCCTGCGAAACTGCGTCTCCACTATGTGGTCGTATTGTCTTGATAAAAGGCCTCTATCCGGCAAAATGGAACCGGGAACTAGGTCGGCATAGAAACGGCCCAACGCCCGCTGACGGACGTTTAGCGTCACGGAAAAAAATGCTGTTTTAATAGTAAGGGTAATCACACTATTGGTCACACATCGTTTTTTTAGCAATATGACCGATAATTTCAGAACATACAAGTAATACCGCATTTGCCAATTAATTCAACACCATCTACCGCCTGATGGTCAAAAATATCAACGAAAATTATAGATACTTAAGCTGTCTGCTCGCCTTCAGTGTCCAGAAGAGAAGGGCTAGTCAATTCCCTCAAAAATATCAACGA
>MU182365.1:280927-306398 GCA_016904865.1 Pissodes strobi | reverse complement strand
GTGTCCAGAAGAGAAGGGCTAGTCAATTCCCTCAAAAATATCAACGAGAATTATAGATGCTTAAGCTGTCTGCTCGCCTTCAGTGTCCAGAAGAGAAGGGCCAGTCAATTCCCTCAAAAATATATACCAGAGGGCTCTCCAATCGGAGTCATCCTTCGAGCGACTCGGAACAGAATTCCTCAATACTGGTGGACTGTACTCGTAGTAAGGTAGCGAGAGTATCGACAACACAAATCGACGAGTAAAAGGCAAAAATTGCACTACCGAATTTTGTAATTTTTACAACGTTACAAGTTTAGCACACCAAGGTTACAATCCATCCAGAAATTGCACACAAAATATTTATATTAGCGAAAAGATAACTTATTGCTTTACTAAGAGAGTGAAGTAAGTAAGTATTTTATTAAAACTGTTAATACATAAGCCAACAAGCACTAAAACTATTTAATATACAGCGCGTGTAAAGAATTTGTACCATCATCAATATTACATTAATCTCGTATTAATTTTACATAAATAGCTATTAATCTTCTTTATTGCTAAACTTAATCCATTATTAGAGCCAGCATGCAAGCGTATGTTGAGCGATTAATTGTTTTACAACATCAATTTAGAACGTACCAATAATATACACACAGTGGTATGAATATATTGACAATAAAATTAAATGATCTTTATTTTCTCCTACTTAACGAATGCCTGTTTGTATCCTATATAATGTGCGTGCTAAGAACTGAAAAAACTACAAATGCCTATTAATATTGTACTGCATTGTTTCGATCTAATTCCGCTGACAGCGAATCCCACCTTGCATGCATAATCAATCAACATGCGAATTACCAATGACAAGGCACGCGCTCTCAAGGATATCAATTCTGAAATAGAAAATAAAACAGAACATAACAGAAATAAAAAAAATGTAGTAATTTAATGGCGTGGTATACGAAAAATAAATATTTGAAAATTATAGGTCTAAGTACCAATCCATAAAGGGGCTAGGTACTAAAGTAGCGCATAAACTTCAGTTAATTGTAAGATTATTGCCTTAATACTGACTCATTATTGAGTCTGTAACTTTCTCTTTTAAAAATCTTAATATTTTTGGCTGTTAAGGATCCATATTGATATCAAATTATTAATATTTTGGCTACTAAGCTATGCTACATGCCAGAAAAGCTTACTTGTTGACTTCACGTAATCTGAAGTGTATACGGATTTATTGGTAGGTTTTATCGCTAAAATTTAAATATATTTTAGTCAACTTAGTTTTCTAAGTATTCATACAATACAATAGTGATTGAATACTGTATTAAAATTTACCAAAGTTTTACGAAATACAATAGACATTTAAACTGTTCCGAACAATAATTTCAGCTAAGAAGGTGAATACATTTTCCTTTATGTAAAAGCGGGTCGGGCAGCTTGAGATGAGTCTCACAAAGCCAATTTTACTCTAAGAATACATTCATGCTATTTTTATGAAACGTTAGAATATTTGAATAAACTTAAAAATACGTGGTTCTTTATGCCCCCGAGCGGTTGCAAGGAAGATTTAATGCCGCTTTTTAGCGCCAATAAAATTAAAACAGTTTTCAAGAATCAAATTAATTTGAATTTAAATTCATGAAGGAATTTAAGAAACTCGTTACTTGATCGAATACACCAGAGAGAACAAAAAAGCCTGTACTGCAGCCGATAGTAGCAGCAGAAGGTTCTTCTACTGTTGAGAGTAGAGGGACCCTGAGTGATGTAAAGTTATATTTTTCCGGCGTTTGATGAAAAATAATATCCCTACAAATATAAGTCCGCATTTTCTATGAACGTTCAGTTTTTCAGTTATTATTATAATGTAGCAGCAATAATAAATGGTGACAATCAAACAATGACCTTGTATACTATTGATACAAAAAAAATGGGCAATTCATTACAAAAGAAATGAAGTCTTTGTTTCGTTTTCAGATAGCCAATTGGCGATATATAAACGTGATCCATCTTTTACTGAACTCAATTAATCGATTTTCGCCATCATCATTTCAATGTGAGAATAGTGATGTCACCTCTATTATTAGAATAATTTTTTGCTTCCCCACATTATTTTTTATTCAATGAGATCAGTGTGGTTCAAACCCAGGTGATAATAGCAAGCTGCAATAACAATTGTCGTCAGCGTCTGAATTTTCCCAAATTTAGTCACAAAACTTCATCCTAAACTTTGCATGCCACTGGAGCTTCAAGCAGCTAGTCACGGTAGGCAGTGTAGAGTTTTAAATATTCTTAAGCACAAGTATAATACATGGAAATACATTTCATAATAATTCATATAAATTCAGTGGATTGTTAGTTTTGACTTTCATGTTATATACCGCTGGCGCAAAGCTTTTTGTTACAACCACAGAATGAAATACCAAAGACATTTAGCCTAGAAGAGACAGGACACATGGTTGTTTGTTTTCACATCTGACAGGCGTTGCCAGGGGCGGAATGAGGCGGGCCAAATCCTGGGAACATCCAGATTCCGAGTCAACTCCGTATCGCCGACAAGACGCGCAGTTCTCTTCTGAATGCAATCCAGCAGTTTTATGGTGTGCTTTGGTGCGGCACTCCAGATGTGTGAGCAATATTCTAATCACGGTCTTATTTGCGCACTGTAGAGCAAGAGCAAGCTGCGGTGTATAGAGTTTTTTGTTGCAAAATAGCGCAACAAGCGTCTGGGAGGTCGCTTTTGCGATGTTAGCAACGTGGTCATGCCAGGACATATTGCTGTTGACCGAGACACCCAGCAGTCCAATTGACAAGGATAAAGCAATGGTCGATCCTGCCATAATGATGTCAGGGTCCGCCGTATTGGCCCTCTTGGGAAACGTGGCTGCTTGGGTCTTTGCTGCATTGAACTGGACCAAATTTCTGTCGCCCAAGTTTAAACTTTCTCCAGGCCTTGAATAATTGGTGTAATATGCTCCTGTCTGCGGTGATAAGTCTCAGTCGCTGGTAAAGGTTTTTCTGATTTAAATTAGGAGAGAAGGGTACTGTCATCTGCAAAACTGTAAACAGGATTATTCGTTTCGGTCAGCAGGTCATTAATATAGATGAGGAACAGGGTTGGTGAAAGTATTGTGCCCTGAGGCAGGCCCGCGTTAATGGTGAATCTGTCTGAGATGTGCCCATCAACTGCAACGTGCAGAGATCGGCTCTTAAGGCAACTGACAAGCCAGCTGTAGAGAGAGGCTGGCAGTCCGAAGGACGGCAGTTTGTTCAGCAGTTCGTCATGCCAAACTCTGTCGATTGTCTTTGAAATATCCAACGCAGTAGTTCTCAATTGCCCTACTCCATATATGAGTTAGATAGACCAATATATCTCCTGTTGATCTCTCTTTGCGAAAGCCTTATTGATTATCGTTAATTATTCTGTTGTTCTCGAGGTATTTGTGTAGTTGCTGATTGACTACACGTTCCATGATTTTGGAGATTATTGGAAGCAAGGCAATTGGGCGATAGTTTGAGGGCGTGGTTTTCTTGCCTTTTTCTGGAACAGGTTGCACTCGAGCCACTTTCTAAGAAAAAGGGTAAATCCCTTTTCCGTAAGACAGAGAAAAATGCCTGGAAAAATGAGTGTTAGTTCGTTGGCGCAGTTCTTTAACCTGATGGCAGGTATTCCGTCCGGGCCTGATGCCTTTTGCGTATCTAGTTCTTTAAGAACTTTACGAATATTACAGTGATGAAACTTGACTTCTGCCATGGTAGTGTTGATGTTCGCTATGGTGGGGATAGCCTTGCCTTGGAAGACGTCTAAGGTAGAATGTGATGAAACACATTTTAGCGAGCATGTTTGCTTCTCCCTTGGCTGTAGTCGCCGTGATGCCACGTTCCTCTGTCAAAAGTGGTAGTGACGTTTTTGTAAAATTATTTCTTACTGCCTTTGCTACCCATCAGAAATTCCTGGAGCCACTAGGGCATTGCGAAAGTTTATTCCATGGATCACTAAGGGACTGAAAATTTCTGCTAAGAATATGCGGTCTCTTCATTATATTAGGAAGTACTTTTTGGATAATGAACATTTTATGGCCTATTTTTCCAAGTATAGACGAGTTTATAGGCATACTGTTAGGTCTGCAAAGCACCTATACTATGGCAATAGAATCGCATACTCCAGCAATAGACAGCGAGAAACGTGGAAGATTGTCAACGAGTTGCGGGGAAGTAGTTGTGGGACTACATGTGGGGACTCCAAATTATCCGCCGAGGAGATGAACGGCTTTTTTGTTCCATAGCTGCATCACTGTCTGGCGTAATGCCCTCAAATGTCTGTTTTTCACAGTTCCTGGGAAATATTAATGTCCCAGATTCTTTCTTTTTATCCCCCACCGATATCGAAGAGCCTAAAAGTACTATCTCTAAAATCAAGAGAAGCGGAGCGTCAGGATGGGATGGAATCTCGATTAGGATATTTTTGGAGCTGCCGGATGATGCACTGGGTGTTCTGGTGGAGTGTATAAACCATTCTTTTTGCAATGGCAATTTTCCAGCTTGTTTAAAGGTTGCTACAGTTATTCCCCAATTTAAAGGTGGTGATCAGGACCAGGCAGCAAACTATAGACCAATTGCTCTCTTACCCACTCTATCAAAAATTGTGGAGAGATTGGTCAAAAAGCGAGTTGTGGAGTTTCTGGGTAGGCACGGAGTGTTGAGGTTTGAACAGTTTGGCTTCCAGGCGGGGAGCAGTACGAGTGATGCAATATTCTCGTTTCTGGAAAATTTGTATATGAGTCTTAATGAAGGGGTAGTGGCTGCGGCAGTTTTCTGTGATTTATCAAAAGCTTTTGATTGTGTGAATCACAGGATACTGCTGCATAAGCTTGCCCTTTATGGATTCAGGAGTAGGACGCATGATTGGTTTGGATCATATCTGTCGGATCGAAGACAGAATGTTTTTTTGGTGGCTGTGTTTCGGATCTTCAAGGGTTGGAATATGGAGTGCCACAGGGCTCTGTTCTGGGTCCCGTTCTGTTCTTGCTGTACGTGAATGATTTTGCAGATCTTGACGCGCATGGTAAGTTTACTATGTTTGCAGATGACGCCACAATATTGTGGCATGATAGAAATACCAATAGATTAAAGGATTGCGACTTAAAAAAGATTAAGACCTAGTGTGACGCCAATAGGCTTTCTTTAAATGTATCGAAAACCAGTGTTTTGTCGTTTGGCAGTGACCTTGGGGAGATTCGTATGGGAGATGGCTGAAAAACGTTACTGACAACAGGTTCTTGCGCCTGTGCATCGATGACCGGCTTAAATTTGAGTGTCATATTGGTTCCCTAAGATCACGATTGGCTTCAAATTGTTACGCCATCAGATCAATCTCTGACCAATTTAGCCCTAATACAGTCAGATCCTCTTACTTCGCTCTAATCGAATCTCATTTGCGGTATGAAATTTGTTTCTGGGGTTCACGCTCGGGGCGATTATTTCAGAGTGTGTTCGTTCTGCAGAAGAGAGCTGTAAGGTATATGTTTAAGGCCGGGGTGCGTGAGTCTTGTAGACCTTTATTTTTGGAGCATGGAATTCTGACTTTGCCCTCCTTGTTCATTTTGGAAACGGTATGTTTGATTTATAAAAAGCATAAGCCTCAATTGGTAACTAACCATGCATACGGGTTAAGGGACCCACACAAAATTTCACTATCAATACCCACATCCTCTAAAATTAGAAACTCGCTAATATTTAATAGCAAGAAACTGTATAACCACCTGCCCCAAGGGATTAGACAGATACCTAATCTAACGAAATTTAAGAAAACAGTTAAGAAGCTACTGTGTGCGAGAGCTTACTATGGTGTGGATGAGTTCTTGAAAGATGTATTTTAATTATTGTACTGTTTGGTTTTTGACACTGTGTTTTTATGTTGTCTTGTCTGTAAACATTTTATGCTTTTGATAATTATGTCATTCTTGTTTGATATTTTTTTTTTCCTACCTACAGCTCTTTTGCATCTTCTGTCAAACCAGGGCTTTCCTTTTAACGATAACTTGATGGAATTTGGGATGTATGCTTCCATTCCTGAGGAGATGACTTGTGTAATCTCTTCGCAGCAGACTGACAGGTCGTTAGTGCCAAAGCAGACGTCGAGCCAAGGAAAATCTAGGTAGAATTCCCATAGATCGTCCCAATTTGCAGAATTGTAATGCCAGATTTTGCGAGGCAATGGTGGATCTTTCTGTAGAAGTGGCAATTCACAAACCATTCTAATAAGTTTGTGGTTGGAAGTACCTAATGGCGGACCAACTGTAATTGTGTACTGGTCAGGATTAGTGGTTAGATAAAGGACCAGAAGGGCGGCGAATTCGCCCCTCTCTGAGATTCGAGTTGGTTTGTCTACAAGTTGAGTAAATGATGGTAAATGCTTCAGCTTCTCTACCTTCGTTGTCGGTCTTGTTGTGATGTTTGGGCCAGTTGGTGTTGTGGACATTGAAGTCTCCCAGAACGATTATTTCAGAATTGGTGTGATCGACCTGTATTGAGTCAAAAGTGGTAGCTAGTGTTGTAAAACAGCTTTCGTAGGCTCTATCGCTCAGAGGGCGATAGAGACAACATATAAACTTGGTTACTCCTTTAGCGGTGAACTTGAGACACATGACGTCAAGGTTGTTCGGTTCGAGTGTTTCCTCGCGGTGGCATGAAAGTTCGCTTCGAACAAAAAGGCATATTCCGAACTTATGTCTAAATCGGGTGTGTAAGTCGTAACCAGGATAGGGGTAGTTTACTGTTGTTGATGTAGAACATACTTGTGTTTCTGTAAGGGCTAGTATGTGTGGTCTATTTGCTTTTAGATGTTGGTGTACCGAATTTATGTTTGTATTTAAGCTTCTTATGTTGTAGAAATCCATTATAAATTGGTTCGGCATCTTTGCTATCTGTGAAATGCGGAATGAAAGGTCCCCAGGGCCACCCAGTACCCGGAGATCCGAATGGCCGCCCAGTTTACTTGCGGAATATTTTGATCCTGGAAGCACCATCATGTCCATATATTCCTACTGTGGAACCCGTGACCACCATACCGAAAGCGGAACGTGTTGCGGAAATATCACTTAGCGCCTCCCAGTTCTAGCGGGGTGGCCTTTTACCGGAGCATGCGAGTAGGCGTATGCATCTACCACCTAGGGCCGCTTCCGCTGGAAGTATTGTCCTCAGACTCATTCCTTGGGTGGTCCCTAGTCTGACAGGGGTAAGAATGGGGTTGGTTAGGTCACTCCTCAGTGATCAGCTCCAGACTTTGTTCTTTAGTGTTCTCCAGGGGCGTCACTCTCCGTTATCAAACTGCTCTCACCAGTTTCAAATTCCTGTCAGCAGATAATAATAATATATAATAAATAAAGGGGCGGAGTTGATCGGAACGGCCAAAATATCAGTCTCTAGAGGACCTCTATCAGTTGAAAAAATTGGCATTTTTTATTGTTTGTACATGTTCTAGACCCTGCGGTACTAAATGGTACTAAACTCGACCATCTAACTTTTCGTAAAAGAGCGGCTATGTCCCTTCTTGAAACGAATTCATCTAAAAACAGTCGCAAAAGGTCAAGGCCTTCTTCTCTTCAAAATGTGGATTCGAAATTTGACTGAATGGATCATCTTCTAAGCACGCAGGGAACACCAACGTGTTGTAGAGTATGTTATAAGCACGTGACAGTTATCTGCATAAAATACAAATTGGCATTACACATAAGATGCCTCGTAGAGTACTATGCTTCAAAATAATTTTTTTTATTAATCTTTAGTTCATTTCTATTTCAGTTTTTATAAAAATAATTATTTTCTGTTTTTTTTTTATTATTTTGTATGCACAAATGCCGCCTACTATAAAAGAACACCCATTTTTTGGTACAAAAATAATTTTTTTCCAATGTTTCTTATTTTAAAGTAAAAATAATGCCATTTTGTACAATATTCCAAAAATTCAGAAGAAAAATTGGAAAAAGCATTTTCAGGAATATCTGTGTTAGTGTTGATGTGCTCGTGAAATATATAGTTCGTCAGGGTTTGAAATTTCCCCATACTCTCTGCTAGATAACCGTAACCGCAGTGTGTTTATTATTTTTCCTAAAACCCCTACACGCCCTCAACTATCTCCCACAGCGCTTGGAAAGATAAGCCGAGAGTACACAAAGTGTTTTCGTTATCGACATTAATCTTATAAGCAAGGAAGTTTGCCACGTAAATTGCCGCATGATTGCCAGTACTTCGAGCCATTTTAACTGCTCAATCAACTAGCCAGTGTATATAATGTGCCATTAATTTGTTTTAGTACCATGTTGACAGGACACGTCAAAATTTTAACTAGTTAATCGAAGAGTTAGCATGCTAAAAACTAGCACATATACTCGTAATAGAAAGGTCATGATTTGCAATTACACTCCCAGCTATTATCATATTCAATGAATAAAGAATAGGAAGGAAGGAGCAAAATGCATATTGACATTAGACCGGATTGGTTCTTGCATATGGCGACCCAGATTACCAGTGGCGTCTCCTAAAACGATTGCACAACAAAAAAAATAAATACTTATACTATGTATTTATATAGTTTTGTTGTTTATCATTTACTGGTACAGTGATCTCAAAAAAGTTATAATTTATAAATATTGCCAACATGTATATAAAAATACGTGCGTATTTTGCGGATCATATAAATGTTTTAACTTTGCTAGATACTTTGGGTATATTCGAAATATAAAAATTAAATTCCTTAGGATAAATTTCAGATGTGTAAACTTAATTTTATTAGCTAAATACCTATGTAAAGAATTCTTGGGAAAATACCAAGGAAAAGTGGTGTATGAAAAAATTTTGTTTTCCCTATAATATGCTCTATATTTTCCCATTAATTTTTTGGAAAAATATACCTGTTTTCTAGATTAATAGGTAAAGTGAGTTTTAAATAAATAACATCACCAATTGACAATTCTTCTAAATTACATGAATGATTATTACATGATGGTTACGAGGTATGTAAAAAGCAGCATTTATCCGAAAAAGAAACGCAACTTTCTGGTCTTTTCTTTCGATAATTTTTGTATCTAAATGTAAATCTAAACATATAAGTTTAGGCACCTGAAATTTACATACAGAAGTTTTTCATATTTGAAATGGAAAAGTATCAAACATAACGTTAAAAATGTTATCCGATAAATCCTATAGCTTACCTTTAAAATAACACTAAAATATCTAATAAATTAGTCGGCCTTAAGATATTTTGTTAAATTGTCTGTAAATTGCTGTCATTTACAATTTTTTTGGGGATTTCTCTTTCCAGTAATGCTTTTTTTAGTACTGAAACGACTGAGTAAATAAAATGAAAACGATTTTTTGCAAATTTGGGGATGGATTCGTTTTAAATAAGGCATGATGACAGTATAGTATATTATATGACTCATTCTGACGTTATGTTTTTCTTGTGTTTAAAGCTATTTTTTGCGATTTACTTTGATTTAGAACATTGTTTATTTCATTAGTAATATTATTGTAGATATTGCGTTAATTCATATAGTGTTTAATTAGATATTTAGTGGTAAAGGTGTGTATTTTGGATTAAAGAAGCAAAGTAAACATGGTTAGTTGTGCAGCTTGTGGTCCTTCTAAAACTCCAACAAATTCAGAACTTGGAATATCATTTCATCGGTAAGTAGGTACCTACTTTACCCCTTATTTTTCTGGTTTTTACCAGTTAATAAAGCAAAATAATTATAAATTGTCTAATTGTTAACAAATAGGTGACAGATCTAATTATGGGCGTACCCGTAAAAAATATAGCATCAAAAATCAATTTTTGCAAGAACATTGGACAGTGCTAAAAATAATATACTATTCTTTTATACTTGACATGTTAAAGTTTATACTGCCAATAAACTGCTAAAATTAGTTATTTGAATATATTTGGCCATTTGAAATGCAAAAATAAGCAAAATATGGTTAGATAATAGTGGGGTAGTTTTGAAGTGTGCTTCATATTAAACAAAATATGTACTACCTAATTTTATTGAAGAAGCACCCTTCAAAGCTAACGCACTATTCTCTAACCATATTTTGCTTATTTTTGCATTTCAAATGCCCAAATATATTCAAATAACTAATTTTAGCATTTTATTGGCAGAATAAACTTTAACATGTCAAGTATAAAAGACAAGTATTACTTTTTTAGTACGCATGCATCATAATCAACAATTATCGCACGCTGCAGCGTGCATAAAATGATGTTTATGATGCGCCTACTTTTTTAAAGGTTGCTATAGAAACATTTGATCATGTCAAATGTGACATTAATATATTCGTCAATATATCCCTTAAGTTTAATATTTATAACATTTTTGAGATTATGATGCATTCGTAATAAAAAATAGTAGGTGGTAACCACAGCTTCTAAATCAAAAAAAGATCACTAAAATGATCACTAGCGATCCCTAGTTCCCCCTACCTAACTTCATACCGCTAGTCCCCCCACCTAACCTCACATTACAAGTCCCCCTACCTATTTTCAAACCACATATCCCCCTACCTTCCAATTAACTCCACCCCTACTAATTAAGCCCAGCCCACTTCCCACTCTTATCCCCACCTACTTTCGAATGAATAAAAACTGTCACACGATCTCAACGATTAGTATTAAGCTGTCTGCGGTCAGAGTAACTACTAAAGATGTTTCAGTGTAGTGATTGTAATACGTTCTTTACCCTAAAAACAAATATGTATAGACATAAAAGAAAATCATGTCATTTTCGTCCATCCTGTTCTAATGTGCAGTTACCTGTTCATAAAGAAGCAAAAAAGAGAAAAGCAGATGTTCAGCTAAATGATCAATCAGCAAAGAAACCTAGAGTCGATGATAGTGTAGTGCATCCTCCAATACCCAAACTTACCCTTTCGCGATGTAAAGACTGTGACACGTGGTACATCAAAAATAAACTTAGTGCCCATTTAAGATCAAACACTCATAAAAGTGAAATAATGAAGAAAAACAATGAAAATGTGAAAATTCTAACATCGGCTTTTAAAAACAGGATTATATCGTACATGTTGCTTCCATCGAAAAAGTTTGTAGACATTGATGAATTTTTTACTGAAATTAAGCAAAAGTTTATTCACCTAATATCTGAACAACTGATAAAACATAAATCCGTTAAGATTAATGTGGAACTATTTGGACAATTCCTATTACAATCTAAGGAAACCATGGAAACTAAATCATTTAATACTAAGAATAGGATTATTACAACAACAGATCTTAGTAATATATATGATGATTTTTTAACTATAATCAAGGAAAAAGTGTCAACATTTGCTGAAAATGGTTCAGGTTGGGCTTTGGAGAAAATATTACGATTAGAAGTCAATGTAAATAAATATAACCCAATGCGTGCATCCTCATATATTCATTTACCAAAAGAGATTGCAAATAAGAGGGCCATAATCAACGTTAAAAATCAGGATCAGTACTGTTTTGGATGGAGTGTTATAAGTGCTTTGTTTCCTGCTTACACTAATGCGGATAGAACAAATTCATATCCCAATTTCTTCGAACATCTAAATTTTGATGGAGTAGACTTCCCAGTGAAATTAAAGGATATAGAAAAGTTTGAAGTGCTAAATCAAATATCAGTGAATGTTTACGGATTAGAAACTGTTTATGAAGATAATAAATTAAAATATGAAGTAGTGGGCCCGCTGCATTATACTACTAGAAAACTTCCAACACATGTGAATTTGCTTCTAGTTAGTGATGGTAAGAACAATCATTACTGTTGGATTAAGGATATGTCTAGATTAATATCATCACAAATTAATAACACGTCTTATAGAAAACATTTCTGTGATGGTTGTTTGATTTATTTTACTTCTAAGGAAAAATTAGACATTCACCAATTGAATGATTGTAATCATTTGTTTACAAAAATTCCAACCAATGAAATAAAAGTTAATAAATATGGACAAAATGTTCCAGAAAATATTCTTCAATTTGAAAATTTCCAAAGACAGTTAAAGGTTCCGTTCGTAATATATGCTGATTTTGAATGTTTTTTAAAACCTTTACAATATGAAGAACCAATAAATGATATGGATTCTTATACCAGAAATACTTTCAAACATGTACCATATGCTTTTGCTTATTTCATTAAATGTTCATATGATGATTCTTTATCAGTAGTAGATCACTATTTTGGTCTTGATGCAGCTGATGAATTTTGTAAACGAATTGAAGGTCATGTTCATCGAATTTATAATAATCATTTGAAACAAGTGATTCCAATGCTTCCTTTAACTAATGAGGAAAAATTAGATTTCAAGAATTCTACTAGTTGTCATATTTGTAACGAACAATTTAAGCCTGGGGATGAAAAAGTAAGGGATCATGATCATTTAACAGGGAAATTCCGAGGTGCAGCGCATAGTATATGTAACTTAAACTTTCAAATTCCGAATTTTATTCCTATATTCTTCCATAATCTAACCGGTTACGATTCCCACCTGTTTATTAAACAACTTTGTTGTGAAGAAGATAGCATAGATGTTTTAGCACAAACTAAAGAAAAATACATTTCATTTTCAAAATCAATTTTGGTTGATAAAAAAGAACAGCCGGATAAAAAAATAAAAAATATTTTTATCAAAATCAGATTTTTAGACTCTTTTCGCTTTGCTGGTACTTCATTAGAAAAACTTGGTGAGAGTTTAGAACCTAATCAATGTATAGAAATTAATAAATGTTTTCAAGATACAACTAAATCAAACGAAATTAGGAAAAAAGGAGTGTATCCATATTCTTACGTAGATTCTATGGATAAGTTATATGAAAATCAATTACCGAGTATTGAACACTTTTACGATAAATTAAAAGATGAACCGTTAGATCCTTCAGATTATCAACGAGCAATAAAAATTTGTAACTTATTTAATTGTCAAAATTTGATGGATTACACTAAAATTTATTTATTATCTGACATTCTCATATTAACCGATTTCTTTGAAGCATTTCGAAATGTATCTCTTAACATTTACAAATTAGATCCTGCGCAATATTATACATCCCCAGGTTTAAGTTAGGATGCCATGTTAAAATATACTAGCGTAAAATTAGAATTGCTAACTGATATCGATATGTTACATTTCTTTAAAAATAATGTTAAAGGTGGTATATGTCATTGCAGTGTTCGAAAAGCTGAAGCCAATAACTCGTTTCTTCCAAATTTTGATTACGCGAAACCTACTTCATATATAATGTACTTAGATGCCACTAACTTGTATGGACACAGTATGAGTCAATGTTTACCTATAAGTGAATTTAGTTGGATGACAGAAACAGAAATAGAGTCTCTAGATTTATTATCAATACCAGACGATGCTGAGTACGGTTACGTATTCGAGGTAGATATGAAATATCCTTTAAATTTACATGAAAAACATAATGAACTACCTTTTTTGGCAGAAAATATTTGTCCACCTAATTCCAAACATAAAAAATTGATTTGTAATTTAAATAATAAAGAAAAATACATTATTCATTATCGAAACCTTAAACAAGCCTTGCAAAATGGATTAAAATTAACGAAAATTCATAGAGCTATTAAATTTAAACAGGCCGCATTTTTAAAACAATATATCGATTTGAATACTGAAATGCGAAACAGGTCTAAAAATAAAATGGAAAAGGATTTTTATAAACTACTTAATAATGCTATATATGGTAAATCGCTGGAAAATATTGATAAACGAGTGGATATAAGATTAATAACGCATTGGGACAATATTGCTAATAAGCAAGGAGCTGAAACACTAATTGCTAAACCAAATTTCAAAAATTCATTGGTTTTTACTGAAAATCTGGTTGCAATTCAAATGGAGAGAGTAAAAGTAATCTATAACAAACCCGTTTATGTTGGTTTTACAGTCTTGGAATTATCAAAAACTGTAATATATGACTTTCATTATGATTACATTAAAAATAAATATGGTGACAATGCAACTTTATTGTACACTGATACAGACAGTTTGGTGTTGCATGTAAAAACAGGCAATTTCTATAAAGACATTCAGGAAAATTCAGAGAGATTTGACACTTCTAATTATAATGAGGATAATATATATAACATCACTAAAAATAAATCTGTATTAGGACGTATGAAAGATGAGTTTGCGGGAAAGCCAATTGAAAGCTTTTATGGGACAGGTGCAAAAGCTTACTGTGTCAATTTAGAAGATAAATCGGAAAAGAAGGCAAAAGGTGTTAAAAAATATGTTATTCAAAATTCAATTACTAAACAAGATTATAAAGATGTTGTTGAAAATTTCGAAATTAAATTTCGAAAAATGAATATATTTCGTTCAATCCTGCATGATATGCACACACAATTAAAAAATAAAGTCGCTTTGTCAGCTAAAGATGATAAACGTTATATTATTCCAGGATCTTTCAGAACCTTGGCTTGGGGGCATAAACATATAAATATTTTAAGAGATAATTCCAAGACTAATGATGAAGAAGTAAATGATGTAAATAAAATTCTGAAAAGTTTAGTTGCAGATGAGTATAAATTGAATGAATTATGAAAATATATAATTATATTAAAAATGACTTTGCCACCAGCAGCTGTACTATTTCTCTCTGCATTTTTAAATAATACTTTGTTCATACAAGTTGATCCTAACATTCGTGAAACCTTCATCTGTCTATCGGTTAACAACGTAATCAATGACACTTGGCCCTCAGCTTGGAGTAGAGTGACGTTAAGCAATGGATTATACGTATACAAAATTGATGATAGTTTAATGCAAAATTCTACTTCTATTCAATATAAGCTGAGAATGTATTTTATTGATGGAGAATATGTAGAACCCAAAGAGTGGAATTACTTGTTTGCAAAACCATATGAATGTAAACCTAATGTAGGACTTATAATATTAATAGCTATGTCATTATTACTGACTATATGCATGTTAATTTATATATTGTATAACGCATATTTGCATTATAGAGTGTGAAATGTAAAATAAAAAAGAGTTTCTTATTAATAAAAGTGTCTTATTTAAAAAATATATTTTACAATATTTCAGATTTTAATATCCAAGAATTATGAGACTTGTCCATTCCAAGCCATTTGACGTCCACCTTGTTTCCTTTTCGTCTTAGAATCTTTTCAACTAAATACAGGTCTGGATGTTTAACTTTTTGTAATTCTTCTTGGTAGAATGCACCTTGAATTTCATCATTTCTATGATCTTTCAAAATGTATGTCTTTGGATTAGTCATATTTACTCTTTTAATAATAAATATTTCATTCGACCAGTTGGGTGTATATCCCTTAGAAAATACTTCACGATATTTGCTTATCCTTACAGAATCACCAACTTTGAATTTTGATGGTTGCGGATCCACAACTTTTATGTGTCGGAAGACCTTTGAGAGCAGTTCTTTCTCATTTTTCTTGGTTACTTTCACAGGTTTAAACCCAGTTACAGAGTGTGTTGTGTTGTTGTAATCTGCAACTATTTCTTGCAACCTATCTAACCATTTATAGTTTCCTTGCATACTAAACATTTTCCACATTCTATTTTTTAATGTCCTATTTACTCTTTCTACTATACTAGCTTTCAAATTGGAAAATGTGCTGTAATGGTTAATTTCAAATTGTTTCATTAGATTCTGGAAACTTTCGTTGAAGAACTCAGACCCTCTATCTGTTTGTAAATTTTTTGGGGGAATTTTCACACTGATTAAAATTTTTTTCATAGCTGTTGTAATATTTTTACCAGTTTTTGATTTTACTGGTTCGGCCCACACATATTTTGAAAATACATTTATTACAACCAAAATATATCTGTAACTCTTATTAAATTTCGCATATGGTTGCATTTCAACTAAATCTGCTTGAAAAAGATCATAAAGCCCTTTTACAATTACTCGTCTTCTTTTAAATGTTCTCCTTGCTGGTTTATGTAGCTCATTTACAACTTCTTGCTTACTCATTTTCAATGTTACACTTTAAAATCAATCCTACATATAGCGTTAATGGTACCTTAAAGGGTTCAATATTGGTTCTTAAAAGTGATATTTTGTCACCGTTTATGAGTTTCTGGCCGACTATTTGTTGAGTACTAAGCGTCTTGTTATTTATCAGGAATTCAATGCTAGAATGACAATGTACACTGTTTACTTCCGCCTCTACCAATGGAAATAATAAAGCAGTGCTTTCACCATTAATAGTATAACAACGTCTTATAGTACCATCCGGTAATTTAATTGTTTCTTGTTCATTTTGGGCAATAATTGGTAATATACAAAAATATTTCAGCTCATTTTTGGATTCATTTAAGATATGTGTTCCAAATTTGTTAACAGACATGATTAATTTACTTATACTGATGTTAATTCTACATCACTTGTGTTATTTATACTATAGCTTTTGCTTCTTTCAACTCTTCTATAATTGAAATTATTTCATTATTGTGACCGGTATCTCCTGCAGCTACAGATGCCATCAACAAACGAAGTCTGTCGACAAGTTCATTGATATTATCCCAATATACGTAATCAGTATTCACATTGTTCTGCTTCAAAGTAATACCTTTTCCTTGTCTGACTTGTCTATAAGGAGCTTTAACTCTATTAAAAGCTTGTACTAATTTTCGCGCTGGAGTCTTTATTGTAGACTTCGTTATTCCTGTCAATGCTAAGTAAGGACCTATTATTGTTACATATTTGTTTGTTCCGTTTCCTTGCACTTGCTCATTAGGATCATGATTTCTACGATACGCATTAGTTCTTTTTAGGATATCCATATAATTATCTAAATCTTCCTTTTTATAACCAACAGGTCCTTTTTTGAAAAGCAGTTCATATAAACCAGGTGTACCAGTATAGCGTATATTTTCCACTTTTATGTCTTTATCAATAATCTCAATAGGTTTCCCTGTTAGTCCTAAGAGAAATTTATTTGTCTCATAGTCATGCACTATTCCATAATTATGATCAAACTTATGTTCCGTATCTCTAACACCTTCATGAATATAAGATCTAGGTAATTGATGGAAAACCGCTAACCAATCCTGATATGCTGGAGTGTCTACGTATGTTTGAATCGTTTGTCTAGTCTGTTCTAGAATATCAGATAATTTTGACTCCTCAAGAGTAGATGAGGTACTTTCCCTAATTGATGGAGGCGTAGTTTCTGCTACAATACTTGTTTCTCGTATAGATGGAAGATGACTGACAGAAGCAATACTAGTATCAAAAAATGATGGTATTTCCGAGGGCAAAATAGGAGTTTTTCCGGTTTTTCTTACAGTCTTTGTTGGTGTTGATGTCTGATAAATTACTTTCGGTGTTAAGAATTCCTCTTTCAGTTCAAGGGGTTCCTCTTTCGGTTCACGTTTTTCAATTGTAGAAATTAGTTGTTGAAGTGGCTGTGTTAATGGTTTATAAGTTTGCTCTAGTTGAGATTGTGTTGACGATGCTGCCAATTTTAGATTGCGGTATTTTTCTCTAACAGCCTTTCTTGACTTAATTAGGTCTCTTGCCAAACGTTTATTCATCTTAGATAGTTAGGAGCAACTATGATAAATTTGTAAAGTCGACATTTTTATAAGTAAATGAATGAATCGAATTTCTTTCTATACCTGCCCGCATTTAATTCACAATCCTTATCTATTACAACAAAACCATATGGCTCCTACCAACAGTGTGCACATAGGTTTCTAAATTGTTCAAATGTCATATCCATAATACAATGATCATTATATATATGTTTTAAACTCATGTAATCTTGTTTAAACAAAATTAGGAGGTTGGTATTTTCTCGTATGAGTCTCTTCAAAATTGATGAATATCCTTGAAAAATGAAAAAACAATCTGTATTTTGATGTCTACCAAAGATAAAATAATCCCTTATAACGCTCTGGTTTTGACACGGAATATCATCAAATATTATAAGAGAATTTGGTTTAATATCGTGTGGGGAGATAATATTTTCATCGGTCTCATATTCAAAGTACCCAATCTCTTTTATGGGTTGTAATAGGTTCCTTAAATATTCATACTTGGGTTGATGCAATGATTTAGAATATAAATAAATATTTTCAAATCTAATTCCATTGGGATGTTCAATTAATGTGAGAACTGCATTCGTTTTTCCACTTCAAAAAGGTGTCTTATAGTTGGATGTAGTGACATCCAACTATAAGACACCTTTTTGAACTTCCGCCAAACAAATCACCATGTTTTTTAAAAGTTTTGACCAAATTTTTATCATCATGGTTTCCAACAGGTAGAGAAAACGATTGCTTTTCAATCCTCATCCTATTTAACAACTAAAAACTTTCAAGATGAAGAAAGAGTATTTATAGTTGAGCATTCAACACTATTTCATTAGTTGCGAAAAACTATAAAATGACTCAACATAAACCTCACACGTTTAAAACGATCAAGAAGCGTAACAGGAAAGGTTTTGGTTTAGTAAACACACTTATTAATAAGCTCCCTGTAGAACTACATATTCCTGGTTATCAGTTTTGTGGACCAGGAACTTATTTAGAAAAGAGATTAAATAGAGGTGACATTGGGATAAATCCATTAGATGCTGCATGTAGAGATCACGACATAGCATACTCTCAATTCACTGATCTTCCAAGCAGACACGAAGCAGATAAGATATTAGCGGAAAAAGCTTGGCGAAGAGTTAAGTCTAAGGATTCATCCATTGGTGAAAAAATTGCAGCATTGTCGGTTGCAGGTATCATGAAGGGTAAAAAAAAGCTCGGAATGGGTCTGAAAGGAAAAACAGGGGGAAAACTTAACTTAAGAAAAAAGCGAATTATAAAACCACCTAAAAAATTAGGAGGTTTTTTTACCTCTGTTATTACCCATCTTAGGTGCTCTTGGCGCTTTGGGAGGAGGAGCCGCAGGAATAGCTAAAGCTGTGAATGATGCTAAAGCATCTAAAGAGCAGTTAGAGGAATTACAAAGACATAATAAAGCTATGGAATCTCAAGGAAAAGGATTAAAACCGTTTAAACAAGGCAAGGGTGTTAAAAAAGGAAAAGGCTTATTTATTAAACCATATAAGGGAGGATATATAAACAAGAAAATATTAAAAAAAAAGTCCAAATAAAATTTCCTCATAAGGCCTTAACGAATATTGATTTATTGAGATATGTAAAAATATTGGAAATTCCAAATTTTAGAGGTATTTATATGCGTGATAATCTTCCAAAGAAAATTAAAAAGATAGAATGTGGTATTGTCAATTTAGATTCTAAAAAAAGCGATGGTTCCCATTGGACAGCTTACATAAAAAATGAAGGCAAAGTAATATATTTTGATAGCTATGGCAACCTAAGACCACCTGTTGAACTCGTTAAGTATTTTAATTCAAACGGAATCACAAATATATACTACACTTATGATACTAAACAAAAATTCAATTCATACAATTGTGGACAATTGTCTCTCAAATTTCTATATAATAATATATAAGAAGTATTTGGCAAGAAACAATCAGTAGCAAACAGTTATTACAATGTCTACAACTATTGCAATTACGGGGAATACATCTGTATTGTCAGCAGATTTTAACCCTCCAATATACTTAGATGATGGAAAACAATATTATTTGGGCTTAGCAGATTTTGAAACATTTATGAGCATACCTAATGTAGAAGAGGGTAATAATAAAATATATATAGAAAATGAAGTAATAACCATACTGGAAGGAACTTATGATATAAAAGACATAGAAAAATACATAAAAAATGCAATTAAAGATAAGTTTGAGAATGAAATGGTAGGGTTTTCCCTAAAGCCTAACACTAATACCTTAAATTGATCCGCAGGTATTTAGTGAGTCGGATGAGGTTGTAAATATTAGCAAAGTAAATGCTATTTGCATCGATTGTAATATTTGTGTTGGATCATACAGTAATGGTAAGCCAGTTCACATAATTCATCAATTTTATCCAGCTGTAGCTCCTGGGTATAAAATAGTGGAATCTCCTCTACCTGTATTATATTTCCCTGTCAGCGTTAGAACAATAAACAACATTACTGTAAAAATTATTGATCAAGACGGAGAGCTTATCAATTTTCGAAACGAAGCCATAACAGTAAGATTGCATTTGAAAACTAATCAATATGGTTATTAGATATAACAGAACTACTAGACCTATTGAAATGAATGAACTGAAAAGTTATAAAAAGAAGAACTTGAAAAACAAAAACAGTTTTAAAAAAAACGTTGACAAGTTAACACGAGAAAATCGTGAATTCCTTCAATCTCTAGGTTTTAGAGTTTTAAAATAATGGATATTTTAAATGTAAACGAAAAGCTATACGTTGACAATTCCATTATTAGTTCCGAATTACATATATACCAACCTTTCGTTTCTTCGAATTTCGATTATAATGATGAAATAAGAATTCCTATTCAAGAACTTGACGCATACACTTTTCCTTCAGAGAGCCTTCTTTATATCGAAGGAACTCTATTAAATAATGAGGGAAATTACACAAAGAGATTGCGATTTATCAATAATGGTATTGCTTTTCTATTTAGAGAAATTCGATATGAACTAAATGGAGTTACTATAGATTCTGTAAGGAATGTTGGATTAGCTTCAACTCTGAAGGGTTACCTTTCATTCAATACCAACGAGAGTTTAAAGTTACATAATGCTGGATGGTTCCCTAAACGATCAGAGAGTGATAGAATTTTAGTTGATGACAATGGAAAATTCAACGTTTCTATACCCTTAAAATTGCTTCTGGGATTTTTCGAAGACTATAAGAAAATAATTATGAATATGAAACAAGAACTGGTCTTAATAAGAGCTAGCAATGATTTAGATGGGGTATTTTTCAAAGATGATATAGAACCGAAAACAACTAAAGAGGAAATTCCAAAAGTAACATTTAATAAAATATATTGGAAAATCCCCCACATTACAGTTGATATTCCTCAACAACTTGTCTTAACAAAAATTCTCGAAACAAATAAAGAGTTGTTAATTGGATTTCGAAGCTGGGAAATTGTTGAATACTCCTCTTTACCTGAAACATCACGTCATACTTGGCCCGTAAAAACAACCAGTAAGTTGGAAAGCCCTCGGCATGTCATTATCGCTTTTCAGGAAGATAAAAAAGGTCATGTTCAGAAAGACATGAGCAAATTTGATAATGTTGATTTAAATAATGTAAGAGTATTTTTAAATTCAGAAAGATATCCATATCATGATCTATATCTAAACTTTAAAGAAAACAAGTTCTCTGCACTCTATGAAATGTTTGCAAACTTTAGAAATTCCTATTATGGAATGTCCAGCGAACCACTTTTTACACCTCAAGATTTTAAAAATATATCTCCAATCACGCACATTGATTGTTCTCATCAAAAAGAATCGCTCCAAACTGGTTCAATTGGGATTCGAGTTAAATTTGAAACTAATGAAAGTATTAAAAAAGATACTTCTGCTTATTGTCTTATTTTGCATGATAAGATATTTAGCTATAATCCTCTCACAAAAATTGTAAGACAATTATAATGCGCATGCTTCTCCGTTTCTATAAAATCAGAAGTTTGGTTTACATACCCATCATAATGATTGCGACACGACTATATTATTATTTGGAAAACTTGGAAAAATTGAGACAACAAATCCAAGAATACGAAAACAAAAAAATCATTATTAGAAAATTATCTCTTCTGAGGATATGAAGTTATTGATACTTGATGTTCAAGGATTCAAAATCGAAAATAACAGATTTATCCCAAAGGAACTAGCTGCATTTGATGGAAGAAAAATATGTCATTATGTATTTAAATCACCTTTTGATATAAGACAGTTACCACCACACCTAGTTAAGGAAGCAAATTGGTTAATGAAATATCATCATTGTATATCATGGGATGAAGGTTTTACGCCAACGCATAAGTTTGCCGATATAGTTAGAAGCCTGACCGAGAAAGTTGATAACGTGTACGTGACAGGAAGAGAGAAATGTCAATGTATAAGGAAATACACAATAAAACCAGTGATAGAACTTGAAGAAAGCCCTACATTACAAAGAGGAGATCCACAATGCTTTTACCATTCTAAATCTCCCTGTATATGTGCACTAAATAATGTATATTATATGTATAACAATTTTTTAATGATTGAATAAAACGCAGTTTCAACAAAATTTTTTTTTATTTAAACAAACAAATTACGTTTCATCAAATATTTTTTTTATAATATCTTCTGGAACAAACTTTTTCACTTCATCCAAAAATGCAGCATATCCCATCTCCTTAATGGTGTACAGAAATGAATTTAAGTCGGATGTGTGTAAGTAAATATTGCAAGCTTCTACTGCTTTTCCATATTTTCTTGCGATTTCCATACATTCATCGAAGATATATAACCTATCAAAACCATAATTTGCTTCATGTTTAGCATCAAACTCTAAATTTCTAAAATGTTGTGCCAAATTTTCTACTGCTGATACCAAATTGTACGCTGGTGTCTCTTGTACGTAAGCTAACCACATCTTGACTGAGAGCAGTTGAATAAACTAGCAGAAATAAGTACTAAATTCTGATAGTGGTGGGGGAAGAAAATATTGAAAGTTTATTAAAATAGTTTTATTTTTCAAGAATACTGTTTAAAAATTGATTACATGAAAACGTTTCAACATCCTCTATAACACAATCAGGATAAAAATTTAACAACTCCAACACACAGTAAATATTTGCACTATTAATATTCTTCGAAGGTGAAATAATGTCATATACATTTTTAATCAGATCACCATTTTTCAAAGAAATTCCACTTAAGAGAATATTATAATATATCGAAAATTCTTGAGATTTTAACATATCAAACCGGTATTTCACTAAATTCGTCAAATTTACTAGTTCATTTATAGTATCACCAGCTAAAAAGATCTCGTTGCCGCCATCTTGTATAACTTTGATTATTCTTGAGTCACCGATAAACACAAAATGAAGTTCATAACCATTCCCTTGCATTGGTAGCCATCCGCTGTTATTAGAGTGAATGAAACTCATTATAATTCCTTGATTGTTAAGGAATGAAATCCACTGATCTTCATTAAAGATAACATTTTGATTGTTTTTGTATCCGCTCAGCTTGATCACAGGTTCATAATTTCGCTCCAAGGAAAACCCAACACTAACCCATTTCGACTTTGATTTATTTATGTAGTATACGGATTCGTTCACTACAGCTCCGTTACGTTTCTTGCTAAACTCTTCCTGGGGTTGTTGATCCACTGTTGTTGATATATTCGATGCACTAGCATAGCTAGTTGATAATTGATTGTAATAGTTTTCTTGGAACATTTTAAGGTTAAGCTTAAACGAGTGTTGCAAACTGAATGTCTGTTAGTCTTTTCATGTCTGCTTAAATAACAGAAACAGGAGAGAGTGGTGGGAGGATATTCTTATCATAGGGGAACATTGGTATTGGTGTATTGAGTAAAAGTCGAAAAAATACATTTTAATCATCAGTTACTAAGCAGCTATGAATGATAGCGGGTCACATATTTTTATTGATATTCAAGGATTTATATGCTCCTTTGGATATATCCCCAAAGAAATGTCAGTTTTTGATGGCGTTCGATATTCTACTTTCCTATTTAAATCACCTTTTAAAAGAAATATGTTATCTGCTGGAGATACTAAGGTTGTAACTTGGTCTGAAGATTATCATGGAATTGAGTGGGATAGTGGAAATATAGACTTGAATGAAATTGAAGATATTTTGCACAAAGTGATCCAACCCTATGAAAATCCTAAAATATACGTAAAGGATAATGAAAAAGCCAATTTCTTGAAGATGTTTTTAGACGAAAAGCTTATTAATAATATTCCTGTTGGATCTGAACCCAAATTAAGCAAATTTAAAAGTCTACCAGAATGCTACTTTCATAAAAATATTAAACCATGGCATTGTGCATTAGCTAATGTAAAATTACTGCATAAATATAAAAATTCATATTAATTTAGTTGTTTTATTTCCCATTTCATAGCCCTATTTTACCCCCACTTCTATTTGATTGAATAAAAGCATGGTAACTTCAAATTTATCAGTATTATGCTTGCAATATTCAACAACAAAAAATGAAACAAGAAAATTCTCCTACTAAAATTGTACAAAAGCGAAAGTTAAATAAGCCAAGCAAGAAAACATCTGAAAAGATTAAGCTGGAAGAAACCTGCTCCATTTGTTTAGAAAATATGAAGAAAGAAGATATTGTTACACCAAGTTTTTGTTGCCATGAATTTTGCTTTATATGTTTAATGCGTTGGACACTAAATAATGCATATTGTCCACTTTGCAGACAATTTTATTCTTCAGTAAAAATAAAACATCTCGATATTCGTATTCCTACAATAAAAGAAAATAAAGAAGAGCAAAATATATTTTTAAGTTTGTTTAACATAGAAAACTGGTATTTTAATGAATAAAGCACATCGAAAATATTTTTTATTGTTTGTTGTTTTACTATCTGTTTTGTTGTTTTCGCCGTTTTTGCTGTCTGTTTTGCTGTCTGTCTCTCTGTTTTGCTGTCTGTTCTGTTATTTTGCTGTCTCCCCCTCTCTCTCTCTCTGTTTTGCTGTCTATTCTGCTGTTTTGCTTCCTAACAAAACAGTGGAAATGATGTACATATGTATTAAAGTTGGATGGTAATGTGATAGATAGTAGGGTCCTGAAACAAACATGCTCTACTACTAGCGTGTGTAGGGTACTGAACCAATCATGCTTTACTACTATCGTCTTGCAGAAAAATTAAAATTTTGTAAAACGGTTTTTGTAAAGATTATTTTTATGACTCTGCTTTAGTATATCATTTAAAAGCAAAGTTTTACTATTTTGTACCGGTTTTGTTTTATTTTTGTTATATTTTACAGTATTTTGTTATATGTATGGCTCGCCGGGAGTAAAATTTGAAGGTTGTGACACGACGATTACTGATGAAAACCGCTCAAGGCGATCGCTGACGAAAAAGGGTCATGGTGGTTTATTGTTTGTTAGTTTACAAGATAAAGTATGGGATTTGCTCTATTACCTTGTCAAGATATAAGCGAAACTTTTATGAAGAATAGTTTTTTTCATTTAGGCCTTTCCTTTTTGTTAATTGAGTGGTATATTTAAAAACTACTTTTTAACCAAAACCAAGACTAGGGCGTTTAAGTTTAAGAAGTTTCACTTTTGATATACGTACATAGTGCATGCCCATTTTTTTTGTTGTTTGTTTCTTCATCGATCTGTCTTGGGGTGTTGAACGAGCATTACTTATCTACTAGGACCTTTCAAAAAAATTAAATTTTTGTAAAACGGTTTTTGTAAAGATTATTTCTATGACTTTGTGGAATTAGTTCACGCAAATATAAACAGAAGCTGTATTTGTCTGGACTAATTCGAATATCACAAATTT
>MU182365.1:264435-279416 GCA_016904865.1 Pissodes strobi | reverse complement strand
TAGCGAGGCTAGGAATTCAGCTAAGGCAGTCAATCTACTTTGCTGCCGAGTTGAACATATAATTTTTTCTCCGATTGCTTATAATGATATATGTATATTGTATATTTGCAAATTATTACAATTCCCACAATCTTTTTATTTTTCCTGTAGTTATAAATTAAGACAAAATTTGATAGAAATCGCAATTGTTGGAGCGGTTGGTTGCTATGGAAATGTATATGTCCATAATAATTATAGTTTGACAACTTATGTCAAACGTTTTATTCCCATGGAGACTAATCACTTTGCTGCCTAGGCAGCAAAGTACTTACTTTGCTGCCTGGACAGGAAAGGTAATACTTTGCTGATTGATATGTGTCTGCAAAATTAATATTTGCTGTCAATCGGAGAAAAAAGATTTTATTAGGTAACAGCCTTAATTTCTCTGACACGAGTATGGCAAGCTACAGACAAACTTAGCAGCCAGCGCATTCTACCCCTTTAGAAAGTTTTGGAAAGTGAGACTTTTTAGACACAAAATAGTTAAATCACCTTGCCATATGGTACTTCCGAATATAGCATAAATGCTCCGGAATAAATTTCTCCTTATGCTTTCCAAGGCCCTTCTCTATTATTATTAAAGAGAAAAAACCGTTTCTATCGATTTGTCAAGGACTATAAGAATGAGATTACTAAATTGTGTAATAATACATGGTATGAAAATTTAAGTTAACTTTAGGTTAAAATATTCTTATTTACAAGCCGGACTCCTTGACCAGAATTTGGCGCGAGTTAATGGAAGAGTAATAAGACTTTTTTACCGAAAATTATATTTGCCTTTTTCAAAAGATGCCAGTGCAAAAGGACAATATTCCTGACATCAAAAAACATGGCGATGAGAAATCATTTAAGTCAAAACTTCCATCAAAAGAACCATTCTGACTACGTTTAAGGATGCGCCCAAACGCAGGCTCCATTATAAAGGACCAATTTGTTAAAACAAAATTTTTTCATTTACGCGCGACATATCATAGTAGTTTGGGTTGACAAGCTAGATCATTTAATTTTATTTAAACAAGTACAAAATACAAAACGCTCCACCAAAAAAGTGTACACTCTAAAGATTAAATACAATATTATCACTTTGGCAACGTTTGCGATTTTGCCGAGGCATTGAACTCCCCAGAGATTAGTAATTAGTTTGATGTTTTGGTGTTCGGTCGACGACACGATGACGATAACAAATTTAATACCTAAAAACTTAAGTTATTTGCGAAAGCCCTTCATTAAATACAATTTGGTATTTGATGTGATAAAATAAGGAAAGTAAATCCGCATTAAATTTTCATTACGCGTCAATAGGCTATAATTTTGCGTTAAATGCTTAGGATAATTATTTCTGAAAAGTACAGATTAAATTTAGTAGCTGTATGTATGGACTATTAGGAATTAGGCTAAATTTGTTTTAAAGAAATTGAGAAATAAGAGTGAAAACTGCAAAATGAAAAATGGAAAAATTGCTTAAGAGGAACCTGCCTATATATCCAAAAAAAATACCACCACGGGGGCTTTTGGAGCAAAAAACAACTACCACTATATATTTTATTAAAATTAATTCAAACCTACTTTAGCGGGACAATATGGGTGCTTTTTCGGATTGTGTCAGAATTGTATGACTTTTCATGTCTATGATCTTTGAAATGCTGCTGCAGTGAAAAATTATGTGTGCTAGTTTTTTTTATGGTAATTGATTGATTGATTATAGGAAAGGATTTTTTTTAGGAACACAATTTCGATAACGACTAAGTATTTTAATATTGGGGCGATGTAAATATAACGTGAAAGCAGAGCTATTTCTATGTCGAGGATAGATTAGCTTCGAAGTATAAGGAAGATGCAATAGAAAAGTTATTGACAGCTGATTTACAAATTTTCCTCAAAGAGATATAAACCGAGCGCAGCGATAAGCTATTCAAATCCTAGAGCTTCTCCATATTAAGACAGTATGAGATCTTAAAGAGTAATGATTTGGAGAAACCGACACTAAGATGGTAAATAAATGAATGAATGATCTAGGTGGGTATTAATACACTGCGACCTGTACAGATCTATTGTGTTCTCCTTCTATTGTGCTTCCGTTGATGTGATTCTCAATCAGAGTACCTCATCCAGCATCAGTGCTTTGATAAATGCAAGTAGTCTGGATTGTTCTATGGATGAATGTTTCTCCTGTTCGACGATGCAGCACCCGAAGCAGGCCATTCGCATGTTTGGATCGCCTCGCACTCCGTGAGAATGTGTTGCGGGGCTTCCTTTCCCTCCTCACAGAACTAGGACCTGTCCTCGTTTCTCGAAGTGTTTCCTTAACCAGCAATGGCTGGTCAGAGAGCCGGTGAGGTTGCGGATATTGTTCTTACCCAATGTTATAAGGTGTTTTGATCTTCCTGGGTGAGGGGGCCCTAGAAACATCTTTGATTGCCTTAATCTTGGAAGGCATTCCCATAGAGTGATCCATTTGGTTCGCTCTTCTTTCCCGAATTCTTCCTTGTTGGTGTACGTCCCTATGCCACAGAAAGTTTCCAGTCTTAAAAACGGAGTTTGTGCTCCTACTTTTGCCAATTGGTCTGCTATTTCGTTGCCTTCTATCCCAGCGTGTTCTGGTATCCATTAAAGGGATAATTTGATATTCTTGCCTAGTTCACTTAGCCTATCAAGGCATTCCCATACCATTTTGGAGCTGATTGTTGTTGACCTCAGCGCTTTGATGGCTGCTTGACTGTCGAGGTTGAACTGCGCAAATCTTTCTATAGCGTTAATTTCCGCCTGGAATATGTCCGGGTGTTTTTCCATTGCTTGGGAGAATTTGGTTCCTGGCCCAAATACTCCGGCTCCGGTCCCCTGTTCACTTCTTGCCCCGTCTCTATACCATTTTATGGCACTTTGGTGCGATGTGAGAATGTATGTAGTGAAGTATTTAAAAAACATATCGTCCCTGGTCAGCCCAAGAAGTGGTATATGCTTGATCAGGGATGTAAACTCCTTTTTTCTAATCCATCCCCCTTCTACAATAATGTGTTGAGGTGCGAGGCCCACAATTGCCTCGATTGCTGCTGTTGGACAAGATTTAATTGCGCCTGTTATCCTTATGTACGCCAGACGTTGTACCTTGTTGAGAGCTGATTGTATACTCTGCTTTTCCTTCCTTGAACGAAACGATCGACACGTTAAGTAGGGTGGGTCTTACTATTATTGCGTACATCCATCGCAGGATTTCTGGTTTACATTCCCAGGTTTTTCCTGCAAGGCCTCGGCACACCATGAGGGCCCTCGTAGACTTAGTTACAACTCTTTCAATGTATTTATTCCATAATTTGAGTTTGCTGTGCAGCCTTGTGCCTAGATATCTGATTTCCGATGCCAGTGTAATGTTGGTCCCGCTCGGATAACTTTCATTCTAGGGATTTCTCATTTCCTAGAGAAGGGTACTATGGTTGTTTTCGATGGGTTTGGGTTATATTTTAGTCAAAGCTAGAATTTCTTAGTCTTCAGCGCTTCATAAATATAGAAATAGGTGACCATCTAACCGGGACTTACGCTATGTAATGTCCGTTCAAGGCTATTGCGCTGTTACGTCACATCATTCCATCTTTCTTTATGCAATGAACGTATGTACTAAATTGGTCCGTCAAATTGGAATCTTTGACATCGATTGGCGTCAATGTCAAAATATCATAACGAAAATAACAGATTTGATTCATTTATTGATTTGTTGGTAGTTGGTTTGTGTTTTACGCTAATAATTGCTAATAAAAAACGTTTTGAGATGCCCCACCGGTTCAGTGAGAAAGAGCAAGCTTTAATTTTAAAATTAGTGCATTATTTCACACGTGAAAAAGATACTCTTAGGCCACTTTTACCCTGGAAAGCTGTGCACAATGTAAGTAATATTTTTTTTTATTTATTTGATAATGCTAAAAAATGATATCTCTAGAAAAAAATTATTTTTGATGTGTAAACATCTTACGCGGCGATATGAGGACAAATCTCGGCAAATGAGACGGAAATGCGCAAACCAATTCTAGCCACTAGGGCAGTATTATATACAATTTTGCCATTTAAAATCGTTTTAAATGGATTTCAGACGATAAAAAAGCATATTTTAAATTAAACGAACCGTCAAAAGTATTATTTTTTAATTATTATATTGGCAGTATATTTGGATCCATAGCACAGCTTATTTTTAATGGACGGTTGAATTTAAAATGAATTTTCGCTTCAAAATCCACGACAAATTCGTCCGAAGCCATGGCTATCGGCCTAAAAAAGTCCGAATTTTCGGATTTTTATACAATTTTGCCATTTAAAATCGTTTTTAAACGGATTTTAGACGATAAAAAGCATATTATTATTTTAAATTAAACGAACTGTCAAAAGTATTATTCAGATGCCCAGACGCTTAAAACAATATTGTCATAGCCCTCTTCTAAAATTTAAAAAAGTTGGTTTTTGACTTTCCCAAATCAAAGGATATCGGCGCACGATTACTAGGTAAATAAGCTGTTGTATGTATGTTGATGTTATTCCTGGTGGCATTATATTTTCGTGTCGAATTTGTGCATTGAATTAATCCACTCCGAAGCTGCCATAAGTAATAAGTATGTAAAATTGATAAAAACGGAACGTGCTCTGGAATAGAAAACAGGTACAGAGACATCTTTTGGCTAGTGTAAAAAATAACGTACGAGTCTATCTAAGACGTACGGATCTTTTCTTTTGACGTCAGAAATTCTGTCGTAACAGCGCAATAGCCTTGAATGGACTTTAGATGGATTTAATTTGTATATCACGATGAACTATAATAATAGAACGGACAAAACAAATAGTTGATTTTTTAAGACTTTCACGTGACTGCTAAGATGACGTTACTTATTCTTATTTACAATATAGATCTATGAAGGCCTTTCCTTCCGCCCAATTCCTTCTTGCTTTTATTGGAGATCTTAACTTAAAGGTCGAAGACTCACAGCCTTATGTAATGGGACGTGGTTAAAGGCCTGTTCGAAAAGAAGAAACAGGCAAGATTCATTTGATACATTCATATGTCGTTTTCTTGTATCCTGCCAGCAATACATAAGATCATATAGCTTTAGGTACGTTTTATTGCGTATTGAAGATGTTATTGAATTTGGTGGTAACCATCTTGTTCTATTTTACGTGCTGTCGTAGGGTAATGTAAAGCTGGTATATTGGTCGAATTTTTTCTGGCCCGTAAACATTGAACCTTGGCGTTCCAGGTGGACGATCTTAACTTGACCTCATTCTCTTTCTTAATAAACCCTCCTAAGAGGAGGAACCTGATGAAATTTTAAGAATTTCTAATTCGCCCTAGGCTAGAGAATTTGGCATAGTTATCAGTTTGGTGGAATAAATTAATTGACTGTGGATTTGTTGGATTTTGTTGCAGTCAAGATTTTTTTTTGGTAAATGGCCACGTGCGGAATGTTCCGAAACAAAATACGCCATTTCCTTCCTCAAGGGTCCTGTAGGAGAGAGCCTTGCTCCCATTCGTCATCACCACCAAAACCCTACGTACTTATTTAATTTCTGTAAAGGGGGGATTTTTTCCTATGGGGTAATCATAAAAGTATAGTTTTCTAACGGTTCTCAGAGGTAATTAAATGTACTGCACAATACTGCTATATAGAAAGTGTTATTCTTGAATCATGTTCAAAATTTGTTAATTCATGCACTTGTTATATCATGCAATATCATCGAACATAAGATAACTTGAGCCTGGAACAGGCATAGCATAACTTTATTAAATCCATTACTTTCACAAGAAGTAATATTCCGGGGAAATGAGAAGCGTATTGAATAGTAATTGATGAAATCATCCTCGGCATCATGTTGCAGTCGATCACTCATAGCTGATTCCTTTGTCTTTACGGGAGCTCGTATTGTATAATAGGATATAGGTTGTATAATGGTTGTATATAATTTTAAATAAATGTCTTTACTACTTTTAATTTTTGGTTACAAGAACTTTTAAAGTACTACATAAGCTAGTGAATTATTTAATTGTAATTGCATTAAATGGGCTTGCTTTGATCTTGCCTAAGGTTTTAATTTTTAAAAGAGCAAATTAAAGTAAAACAGCGGATAGATTGTCTAGTTTTCTTAGGGATTTTATTATGCCAATTACCTATAGGGTGATATGTGACTATGGACGGCTAAATTTTTATGGGGTCTTATTATTATTTTTAAATACTCTTTGTGTAGAGTGTTCTAAAAGAGGAGGCTGCCTATTTTTATTTGAAGCGAGTATAGTAGCTACCGGTTAGTCGAGTTGATTGTTTAATTTGGTATCGACTGCAGCCAGAGTTACTGAATGTCCAAGTTGGCATTACTTCAATTGCAATAGAGAGTTTATGGGTCCCACAGCGCCTAGTAGCCAACGTTCAGAAGGCGGGAGGTGATATCAGCGGAGACAAGATGAGATAAGTCAGTGTGTAATTTAAGTCAGATTGGGTGTGGTACTATGAACACAAAACAGTTGTGATCTTTCTACATAATGTCATTGACATGTTATTAGTATCTTCAGCGTTGTATTGGATTGCGTGTTTCAATTATTTCTGCGTCGTATTTATATAAATATTTTTGAAACTGTTTAGGTTTAAGCATAACTTACCGAGGCTAATTAAATAAGTATACCTCTGGTGGGTTAGCTTACTAGTGTGGTTCAATTAATGCTCATAGTTTTTTCCTTATTCTTACAATTTAATTTATATTGTGGTGAATGACAAACATTGTGGTTCCAACTGATTAACTGTTTGATTATAATAATTTTACATAATGGTGTTTAATAAACTGACTCGTTAATTTTTATTTATGTACAACTGGGGACACGTATTTCATGGCAGACGCGCACAAGGTTTAGTAGTAATAAATATTATCCTGATGACTTTTTATTACTAGTATGATGAGACGATAGATACCTTATGCATATTGCGTCTATTATTAATTTGTTGAAATTGATTTTGATCTTTCGTAATCATTTGGTGTATTATATTGTTACTTTCGTTATAGCCAAACATGCTTAACAATTGTTCGACCATTATTTTATCTATTTCACTTCCATTATAATTCAATTTAATTAAAATTACAACTCTTTCCACTTAAGCTCTTTATATATTTTTCATATATTTATATCATTTTGTTTATTTAAAGAAACACGACAACACTTGAACGTCAAACCTGACGAGCATCCAATAAACTTAAACCTGCACGAACTTTACCGTCATTTATTTGCTCTGAGATATTATGGCGAAAATTGTTGTTAAGTTGTTAATTACCTTCTTTTAAGATTGCCATAAGGCGAACGGCAGCTGTCCATCAGAGAGCACGGGGTGAGTTCGTCGAAGGTTTAGCTTGATAATATTAAATCAAATATCTTAGACGCCACTAATTTTTTATCTAGATGTTAAATTGGGAAGAAAATCAGAAACCAATAGCTTTGACAGATACTGACACACATTTGATTCTCCTAATAACCATTTATTAAACAAATATTAATAATTCAATACACTATACTATTAAAAAGCCTATTTTGTTTTTTGTAAATCATTAAATAAAAGCTGAGTGACTGTTTAACTTATCGACTCTACCTTCATCATCAAATGTTTACGCTTTGGTTTGTCAACAAGATTCACTCTTGGACAATAGAACACAACCTTTAATCAATAAGAAAATGAAAAATGTAATTAAAAAATACCATTGAAAAATACCCCACCCCTTTGTAATTTGAAAGATTTAACCTATCGAGACCTTGATTTCAATTTGAGAATGTCCTCAACACGTTCAACATGAATGAGGATCGAGTAAAGAAATGATATTAGAATAAAAGTCAATTACAAAATTAGATTTAATACAGAGTACCGAACATTCTCTAATTGTCAATCGTAATCTCAACAACAGAAATTTTATTCTCCCACATTGCAACATACGAATATACAATTTGGTTATAGCATTCTAGCTAAGATGGAATTAATTAGTTATGTGAAGGTTAAAAGCCAATTCAAAGATTAAATTCGTCTTAAAATACTTATATCTAATGAAAATTCATGAATTTTCCCCCTTATTTTAGATTAAGCTTAAATTGATATCAAATTTAGATTATATTATAATTAAAATATACTGGCCGTGATGTGTATCTCCTATATGGATCCCCAGATCTCTAGTGTACAGGACTACACATTCCTCACGCCGAGTGATAAGACAGGCGGGATCAGTCCCAGGTCGGATGATTACAAGATCAAGATAACATCTCCAAATTGAAGCAGAGCATCAGTGCATCGGTGTATCAGTGGATCAGTGATAACAGGAACAGGAACCCAGTGATGAGGAATTCTCCAAAATGTTCAGGAATTAACTTACGTTAATCATGGCCTAAATGGCGTTTGACAAACTAGATCATCTAGACGAAAGATGGAACCAACTGCAATAACAGAATTCCAAAATCAGATATGAAAAACATGTGACTGAAAAGTTTACTTACAGCAGGTATTTGCAAATCCGGCGTCATCGGATAAATTACCACGAACAAAGTCACCAGGACTACATTATCAACCCTAATTAGGTTGGCGAGCCATCACAAATTGATATTTACTCAAATCCCTTTTACAAGGCGAAGGATATATATCCTTAATCAATTTGGCCTCTGTCACAGGTCTGACCCTTCCGGTCGTCGCGTCGTGCCGTGCAGAAGTGTCAAGTCAGTTGCAGATGAAGAAAAACCAATATCCTCTGACAATCCGTCAAAATACAAAAGTACGTTCAGAATTTTGATTCACTGAAGCTGGACTCCGATTTACTCCGAACTCCACACGTTCTGTACCATGATACTCATGAGAAATCGCCTCAAGCTTTCCGAAGACAAGTCCGGCCACACTTTAAGAAAAGAAGACGAACACCTGTCAGATCCCAGCTGACCACTGATAAAAATGAAAACAACAAGCGATTTGCCGGTCATTTATCACTTAATTCAAATAAGCAATTAAATAATAATTCCTTGTAGGGAATTAAAGATAGAAGAGTTATCCATCACGATAATGCAGGTATGTATACAATAATAGAATATCTTAAGTTAACAAATATACAAGCATTCTCAAACTAATTACATGTTTACGTTTTGTCAATTAACAATTCGTTGTTTTTTAGGCCCTGTATATTATTAAAACTAATCATATTACAATGCAATCGATCATATATGCGAGCAAGAGATATGGATTACTTGCTATACTATAACATTAGAATTAACACACGAAGGATGCCTCGACTGAATGAAAAGTTTGGAATAACTAGTAAGGTAAGATATTATTAATTTGAGTAGCAACCATTGTGCAGTCAATCTATGCTAATAGGTGTCACAGGTATACTCCTAACTTGTGACTATGCACCTAAAACAAACTTTTAATTGACATGTTCAATTTTAGCATATACTGGACTCGATTACATCAAGATGAGAATACCGTCTTGGACATTACCGAAGAAATGACACCAACATGTTTCACAAAGTAATGGGATTCAGTTTAAATGTAATCAAATTAATAAATTATGAATCATTCATAGATCTGTGTATCCCTTAACCTTCACTAAAATTATAAGAAAATAAATAGCATTATTCTAAACATAGAGGTGAGTAATCACATGCTATAATATCTCAACCAAACAAGTGTAGTTAATAGTCATATGATTTTTGAGTTGCCCTTAAGGATTCTCAAGACCGAGGAACTTCTAGTTTGGGTCTGCCAATTTAGTTATTTCAAAGTAGTAGCGCTCTGATCAAAAGTAATTAATTGACCCACTCCCACGCCGACGAGCAGTAGGAGTGCTGGCCGCATCCATAAGTGTAGGTAACATCTTATTTATTTTATATTGCTAACTCATTTAAAAGGATTTTACGCGCAACACTGCTAACAAATCGATGGGCAATGACATGTATTTTTAACCAAAATGGTGTAAAAATATGACTCCTAAAAACCTACTGGCTTATCTAGATATATTCATTTAATTTGGATTCTATTTGTCTTCGTATATTTGTTGTTCTAGAAAGGTCGTCGACCATGAAAAATGAAAAACATCTATTAGGTCTAGCAGAGATTGTAATGGAGCTTAGATATATTAGAATTAATATATGGAAAACGTTGTTGAGGTTTTACTGAAACAAAAATTGCCCAGTATTATTTTATGTTTACATAAGTTTTCTATTTATTATAGAATGTTTTTGAAGGCAATTCTTGGAGAATTTGTGGATGTTAATATCGCAAATCTAAAAACACGGAAGGAAAAGATATTGGTCATTTTAAAAGATTACGCCGCAAAGGATGTCTCTAATATCGTGCATTGTAAACAAAAACAAATACTTTGAAAAATGATAAATATTCTGGAAAAAAAAACTCCGGCTTACAATTTTGTTCTGTGCGAATATGGAGAGTGTAGCGTTGTAAATGCTACCAAACGTAGAAATATAATTTCTTCTCTTTTACAGGTAGATGTATACCGTTGATATTCTCTTTATCTTATATTAGAACCTAACATACCTATTCTGAACATCGAGTTTATATATTCAAATTTAAAACATTAACTATTTCATACTTTGGAATATTGGAACGCATCCAGCCGATAGCGACGAATACAGTTCCGAAGTGCTCGTAGCCGTACCTCCTTTTCGAACGTTCTCTTGACGGATGTCTAAGATAACTTTTGGAATTGACGAGGTATTTCCCTTCTGTGCGATGGGGAGGAAAGGAGAGAAAAAGCCAAGTTGTAAAGTGGTGATATTGCCGTTGTAATTTTTAACTATCAGGTCCATATTTCGCATAAATTTTGTCGCGAGATAAATTGGTAAGCACCCATCAATTAATATTTCCTCGTTTTATCGGCAATATAGTCCTGTAAATGTACTTTATGTAAAGCGAGGTTACCCATTTTTTAAAAGGTAAGTTACATCGTTGTGTTTCTATATTAGATAGTTAAAATTATTTATAATTTTACTAGGGTTCTTCCTCGGCGCTGATCCTCCATCCTTCGCCCGGTTTTTCTTGGACTAGATAGTTTTTCTAGTTTAATTCCTGCTCGTTTGAGATTTGAGCAGGTTATCGAAGTGAGCTCATTTCAACTTCCCCTGTAGATTTTCATTGACCTTATATTTCCTTCACAAGTTAATTTATTTGATTTAATATTTCTTTTTAACTTTTTATTTGCCCACTGATATTATTAGGATTAATTTATAACTGATTTTTAGGTGATTAATCTTTATTTAGGGCGCTCTGTGACAGAACGTCATTCAGATTTTAGTTAGGCAGTATTAATGATTTTGAACTTAAGATTAAGACTTTATAATCTTATAATCTCAGTTAGGTATGAGATCGAATTAATTTTCCATTATGCACGTTATGTCTGATATTCTATTTATTATTTAAATAAATAACTTACTTAGGATATTTGATTACTACCCTAATTTCAATGCTTAAGGATTGCTGATATATTCATAATATAAAATTTAGTGGCGCGTGTTCTGCAAACCACATGAGTGCCTTAAAAAATTACTTTTAACACAAATATTATACTAGTTAAGACAAGCATGTGCCTTAAAATTATTATTATTTAAATAAGTAGCTTACTTAGGCTCTTTGATTACTACCCTAATTTCAATGCTTGAAGATTGTTGATATAATCATAATATAAAATTTAGTGGCGCCTTCGTCCAACTGTCTAAACTGTATGACCCACACTTATAAATATTAACGCCGCTGAGTGAACCAGGCATATGAACCAGTTGTTAACCAATTAACTAATCGTGTTACAAGCGTGGAGGGAGAATAGATATTTATGATATAAGTGCTAAAAGTAATTTTTTAAGACAAGCATGTGGAAATTTGCAGAACGAGCGAAGCGAGTTCTACAAACCACATGAGTGCCTTAAAAATACTTTTAACACAAATATCATAAAATATTTTTTCTACACACGGCAATAAAAAGCAAACAATAATTAAAAATTAAGTGTTTAGAATCTCTTACACCCAGGTAGTTTCTAATAGCATCGTATATTTATATTAAATTGTCGAAGTTCACATTTGTCAATAAAAACTAGCAACCATCATTGTTGGCTGATTTGTTTACAGAAATATTGAAAATTTGAAAGGTCCTGTTAGTTTTATTAAAACGCTAGCGCTGGCTATTATGATTTGCCAAAAATACAAGAAATCGATCCACTTAAAGACATAGAAGAAGTTGCTAACAGAGCTGCCTTGGATTTGCTGCTACGAAAATGAAGAATTCAATATAAGATTGCTCATAATAAATTTATAAAATGGTGGGAAAACAAAGGCGTTCCTGGAAAGTGTTCTGAAAACATATTTTGAGGAAAAGGCAAAGACATCTTCTCTTTGGTTCCATTATTTAATGATCAAAGCTATGCTACGTGCAAATAATGACGTAGATATCACTTAGCAGCAAACATTTTAAACTGATTGCCTACTTGATGCGTCATGGAGAGGGTTACCAAGCCAAAAAATCAAAAATTTTTACTGGAAACCTAATTGAACAGTTTCTGAAGTGCGCACCGGACGATGAGTACCTTCTGATGAAAATAGCTACGATTGTAGGAGTATTTGGTGCCTGCCGCAGGGAGGAGCTTTGTCAACTGACTCTTCTCAACGTGGAGGATATGGAGACTTTATTAGTTATTAAAATATCAGATATCAAATGCAAGGTACCATGAAATTTCACTATCGTTACAAAATTTTATTTGGATTTTTATTGAAAATATACTGATCTTCGTTCAGCAGATGACGGACATCGGCAGCTCTTCCTAAAATATGTAAAAGGTAAATGTACTAGAAATCCGATCGGAATTAATACGTTCGGAAAATTTCCTGCTGCTATAGCAAGATTTCTGCGACTTCCACATTCAACACTCTATACGAGGCATTGCTTTCCCCGTTCCTTTGCGAGCTTACTTGCCGATGCTGGAGCAAATTTGTCAAAAATTAAGCGGCATGGGGAATGGAAATCCTCAACCATTGCAGAAGGGTACATTCTGGAATCCTTGGAAAATAAAAATTCTATTGCTCGAAAATTGCTTACAGTACAAACGACATCAGCCGATAATGCTTCAACATCAACTGGACATGCTGTTGTTGTTTCTGTTCAATCCTCTTCAACCACGAAGTACAGCAGAACTGAGGAAGGAATACCTTTTTCAAGTTGTTCAAATTGTACTATTAATATAAGTGTAAATAAATAAAATAGAAATGTTTTTTGACTCTTTTTGAAAAAAAAATATATTTTTTTGATAGTGATTTTTATTCACGTACGATATTACGAATAGTGCGCATTTCGTTAAATTTAATTAAAATACCCTTTTTTAGTAAGTTGATGCTACAACTGTTATGCAATTAAAATTATTAATAAATACTACATTTGCTTTAATTTCTCTGTGTTCTCTTTTAAAGGATCACTATACGATTCCCTAGGGTAGTCACTATTAAAAGGTTTTACTATACATTGTCGAATTAGGTGGGTTCCCATGTAAAATGATAGCGTTGATAAAATTAAGGTTAAGTATATCGATACAGTGTAAACAATTCACTTCAATCTACGCTTCGAACCTCTACAAGCATTACATATACATTGGCAATAAAAAATAAAATCCATCTGCTTTGCAAATATATTTTCTTCTTTTCGTTTACAACCAAAATATTATTGAACTGAAATGAAATGACCGACGACTACTGCGAATATTATCCTCTAATCGTTTCCTGGGTGAAGTTAAAACAAAATGATTTACTTAAATTTATAGTCAGAATGTCAGAATAACGCACGGACTGTGCATGTGTATACCACGTACTAATTAAAGTCATCTAATGAAAATACTTTGTGAGCATGATTTAGGTAAGTGTTTTCAAAGTATAGTTGAAACTGTAATTTAACCTCTGGTTTGAATTTAAATTTAATTTGTGGCCAATGTTTACGCGTCATTACTGAATAATACTACTAGTTACGGCCGCCATTTGAATATAAGACGGGATATCTAATAAAATCAAACAATTTCTACAAATATTGGTTTTAAACCAAACACTTAACTCCAATAATAATTATTCGTTGATAATTTATTAATTTTTAGGAAAGATACTGTGCCGACACGCGTTGTAATCCAGAACACCAGCAATCGCAGGGAAAAAAATGATTATGTAAGTAAAATTTTAATAGTTAAGATATCAGGCGACTTGAAAACAATATTGTGTCAACTTGGAAGTCAGGCTAAATCGCTCCAGTATAATTATTGCTATACTAGCCGGAAGATTAGGATTAGGTCAAAAACTATGATTTGAGAGATACAAGAAAACGTGTCCAAAGTAATTCATACGGTCTAACTTACTATAAATTTTGCAAAAATAGGCCTGTGAAAAATATTACCAATTTTATAAAACATTTACTGTATTTAGAATGACGAGTCAATATTCGGTGAAGTTGCAAAAAATTTTAACCTTGGGAAGAAAATGAGTGCAATTTTTGTATTGAAGTTCTTAGCACTTTTACATATATTTTGTAAAAAAACCCCCAAATGAACAAATTTCTTTTAATATCAGATACAATTATTATTAATTTCAAAAGCATTCTTGTAAGCTGCGTGCAATATTATATATTTTATTATTATTTTTAGAATACTTTCTATTTCTGCGGTGTAATCTTACATATTTAGCAAAATCGCTAAAGCACATCGCAAAAAATTAAACGCTTATAGTCAGGATCGTCGATATGTTTGGAGCTCGAATTACTTTTTGGCCCGGGAGACTTCTGGAGATCATTTAGTTTTTGTGATAAAGGATTGGCAATCCAATATAAAAATGACGATAAAAATAATTAACCTGTTATGAAATAGTTATTTTCCGTCTCTGCTTTGTACCGTCTAACGAAGCAGACTGGATTTTGCGGGGTCT
>MU182365.1:234347-259435 GCA_016904865.1 Pissodes strobi | reverse complement strand
GAAACGCGCGTCGAGTGCAAATATTCTGTTTCGGTATTGTGGATAAAACTCTGTTTTAGTGCATGTTGCCGAAGGTTCCAAACCCCAACGTAGGTACGTATAATTTGCCTTTGCCTATGCAAAATGTGCGCGACCACTTGTAGAAAAATTTTATGACAAGTTACCATGAGGCTACTAAACGAAAAGCGACTTATTGATTGCGATAGGAAAATAGATACACTTACTGAGATTTCCTTCAAACCCTCAAAGCATGCTTGAGATGCTACGAGAAAATTTTTAAAAGAAATCTGAAAAATATCAACTAGCGTGGCTTACCTCGAGCATATTTTGAAAATGGTCAAACTATGGGATCAAAACACACCGGAAAGGTTGCTTGGTGCGGTGGTGAAGCTGTAAACTGTTTATTACAATTATTTGTTAAGGAAGATGGACTGGACCGTGTAGAAGATAAACACACCTTCTCAAAAACTGCTCAAGGTGGAAATGTTTGTCCTGTGAGACTTTCTAAAAGTTGTTTCTTAGCGGGGACTTAATATTAAATCGAACAAATTTGATCGATTTGACATCGAATTCCGAGCGGCAAGTACATGGTATGTTCTATATTTTGTGGAGGATCCATGTTTATCTGAGAAAATGTTGCCTTTTCTCCATTTCATTTGTTCGCTTTTTGAAGAATGAGGCCGCTTTGACTCTGGCCCTAGGGTGTAAACAGCACAAATGCTACTTTAGTGAACCCAACACAGCTAAAAAACCTAATAGAACTGGAAAACGGTCGATGTTTCGAGGAACAAATCTGCCCCCGTTGTCAAGGATGAAAAATCTAAAAATAAAAATGGTTAATAAATGCAATTAAAACAGTGAAAAGCTCGTGCACTTTGTCAAGATTTGAAGTGGCTTTGGCCATATGACAAGAATAATGTCATATCGTTGAATTACTGGTTACTAGTCTGTTAGGTTATGTTGAGGTGTCATTAGTCAAACGATTGATGCGTTTTTAGGTGCTATATCTACAATTTGGTACTATGTATTCAGAAAGAATTCAATGATTTTTGTTTCAAGATTTAGTTGATTTTTTAGAGTCCCTTATTAATTTCAGCATTTAGCAAAGGCAAGCAGGTGTTATTAAAAATTATAGAAGCTGAGGCAACGCATTCATCTTTATTTTATGTTTTTAGGTAATGGTTCCTTTGCTAAAATACTTGAAGCATTCCATTGTATTATGTGATTGTTACTAAAAGCATGTTGACAAATATGTGATTTGTAGAACTATATATTTTTAATATAGGTTTGGTGTTCTTTTATACCTTTTGATAATGGTCATCCACACAGATCAGCAAAGGTAATCCAACTATCAAAAATGGGAGTTGAAAGCTCGCAAATAGCAAAAATAACTCGTCATGCGAACGTAAGCTCCATCAAGTTTTTTCTGCAGTTAGATTCGAGGTATCACAATACACTTGTGATTAAAATTAGAGAAGATGGAACTTAAATCAATGTACAAAATGATGTACGGACGCTAGAAAATCTAGCAGTATCCATCAGCTTTGCTTTAAAAATAAATCATATTTATAATAACTGCAATAACTGCGTGGCTTATTGCCAGATTTTCAATAACAAGTGTCATATTCGGTGGTCTGTCCACCGTTCGGAATAGGTTCAGTGAAATCCTTGATCCTAATTAGGTTGAGTGCTTTCTTATTTCCTTTAGGTTTTAATGATATTTATCAAAGCTCTTAATGCTATGATTTGATTATAAAAGCGGCTGCATGTAGAGCAAATGGGTGGCGGGCCCTTCGGGCTGGAAATCCTTAATTTCATATTCTAGAAGAATAAAATAATGGTGTAATAATGGAAATGCCACAAAAAGAAGAAGTACCATGTGGCTCATTGAAATGGTTAATAGTGAATAGAATCAGTTGCAGTTGATGGGCACATCTCAGACACAATCACCATTAACGCGGGAGTACCTCAGGGCGCAATACTTTCACCAACTCTGTTCCTCATCTATATTAATGACCTGCTGACCGGAACGAATAATCCTGTTTACAGTTTTGCAGATGACAGTACCCTTGTCTCCCAATTTACGCGGTAAAATCTTTACCAGCGACTGAGACTTATCACCGCAGACAGGAGCAGGTTACAGCAATTAATCAAGACCTGGAGAGAATTCAAACTTGGGACAACAGAAATTTGGTCCAGTTCAATGCAACAAAGACCCAAGAAGCCACGTTTACCAAGAGGGCCAATACGGCGAGCCCTGACACCGTTATGGTAGGATCGACCATTCCTTCATCCTCGTCAATCGAACTGCTGGGTGCCTCGGTCAACAGCAATATGTCCTGGCGTGACCACGTTGCTAACATCGCAAAATCAGCCTCCCAGAAGCTTGGTGCGTTATTTCGCAAAAAAAAACTGTATACACCGCAGCAGTTGCTTTTTCTCTACAAAGCGCAAATAAGACCGTGCTTAGACTATTGCTCACACATCTGGGGTGCCGCATCAAAGCACACCCTAAAGCTGCTGGATTTCATTCAGAAGAGAAGTGTGCGTCTTGTCGGCGACCCGGAGTTGACCCGGAATCGGGATAGTCTGGAACAGCGCAGACATGTGGCCTGCCTCATCCCGCCTCTGGCAACGCCTGTCAGACAACCACGACAGACGGCAAGAGGGCACCAGTTCGTCTTACAACTGGAAACACCTAGAACATCGCTTTACAAGAACGCACTACATCACAGTGGAACTCACTCCCAGGACATCTGTTTCCCCCTAATTACAACCTACAAATATTCAAGAATCGTGTCAATCAACATCTTCGTACACACACCGCTCGTCGAGCGCCATAGGATCTCCCTTTTAGTGCGTGTTCCACTACCATAAAAAAAATCACAATTTGTGTCCCATCCGATTATGCAACAACTCCTAAAAAGGTGGAATGGATTAAGAAAAAAATTAATTTTTCTTACTGTAAATCCCGTTTAGGAGTTGGACAGAAAACAGTTTAAAGTTGTAGTAATATGATATGCAAATAGACTGCCACACTAGCAAATATGTCTCGTTTAATTACAGAGAATGCTAAACTAACTAAGCATTCGAAATTAGCTACGGCTGTCTCCAATCTACGAAAAAAAGTAGAGGAACGGTATCAAATTAAAAAAATGGATTGCACTCTAATAGTCATAATACAAAGAATTAATTATCATTTTGTTTCCTGCACATTTTAATTTAGTTTCATTTTGAAAGAATAGTCTTAATCAGGGCCGTTCCTGGCAAGCGTGCAGGACGTGCATGCACGCAGGCGCAAAATTTTAGGGGCGCAAAATTGACGGTCATTCAGTATTCTTTATTACAAATTAAAAAAAAATAATAAATTCTCTTATTTTATCATTTCAATATGTCTAAAAATGTTTGAAACGTTTATTTTTTTATCATTAAAATATTTCTGTTACCTACCATATCAGTACTAGGTATAATATTGTTTTGTGTTTTTCTAATGTTGATGATATTTGTGTTAAAAGTACTTTTCAAGGCACTCATGTGCCTTAAAAATGTACTTTAAACACTTATATCATTAATAACTATTACGACCAAAAAATCCCGCGTGCGCGCGGATAGTAAACATCAAAACGGTCCATATGATTTAGGATTCCCTGTATAATATAAATATTGGTTAATATGAGTTTTCGCTATCAAAAAACGATTTAAAATGTACATGTTTATCGAGTTTAGCACTTTAAAATACAAAAATCGCAAAATTTAGCTGGCACCCATATAATAAACAATTTTAGGCCAGGGGTAATTATTTAATACACGTTCTCTAATTTAGGACGCCTTGTATAATATAACTATTGGTTAATAGGGATCTCCGCCTTCAAAAGACGATTTAAAATGTGCATTTATATCGAGTTTGTCAGTTTAAAGGACAAAAAACGCAAATTTTAGCGTGCGCCCATATAGTAAACAATTACCGTCAATGCTTTTGGATTTACGTAACATCAAAGAATTCCTACAAAAAGCTTCAAATAAAGACTTATTAATGAATAAGGTACCTACTTACCATAAATTTTGTATTAGAAGTTTTAGTAATAAATAATAATTTTGTTACAGGTGGCGCTAACTATGGGCGTAGTTGGGACCTGTCGGGGGAAGGAGCTGTGCCAGTTGCAGCTTCAGTGAAGTCTTGGATCATGGACATTTTTTTCTGGTAAATGTCCGGGACAGAAAAACCACAAGGACCGCACCTTTGAAAAATCCACTGAAAACTCTACAGATGTGGTAGAATTGGTGAAGAAATATATGGCTCTAAGACCATCTACACAGCATACGAGATTGTGTCTGTTACAGAAATGGGCGATGCACAACAGAGCCTGTCGGTAAAAACACATTTGGACAGCTGCCAATAAAAATTGCCGAATATCTCAAACTACCAAATGCAAACCTGTATATACCGGGCACTGCTTTATAAGAACGTCGGCGTCTTTACTCTCGGGAGCAAACCTGGATCAACTTAAACGACATGGTGGTTGGAAAAGTAGCGCCGTTGCCGAGGGCTATGTCGACAATTCCCTAAACCAGAAGAAAAACGTGGCTTGGCAAATTTTTTGCCGCCACTTCCTCAGAAGTTCCCGTTGCGTCCGGTTCCGTTGTACAAAACACAATTACATCTTCCTCGGTGACCTTTCTACAGATTACGGCATATAAAAATATTGCAGACGCCAATTTTGAACCCCTTTTTAACTTAAATAACTGTAGTGTCGTTAACATAAACGTTAATATTAATAATGATACAAAAAATTAGGTTTCACATAGTAAAAATCACTGTAAGTTTGACACGTTTTTGACAAATAAATTTGTAAGCTTGTTTGTTTTCTATGTCATTGCTTTATTTGAAAGATTATTCTGTAATATAGGCTCTGTACTAGATTAATAAATACATAGGTAATTTTACTTCATAATTCAATAATTTTACTTTTTATCCCTAGGGATTAAAAGTGCCACTTTAGTCCCCGAAATCAGGGATTAAAACCGCTACTTTAGGCCTCAAAGTGCATAAAATATGTTTAATAAAGGTTTTCAAAATGCCCAAGTTAAACTATACTGATCATTCACTGTTTATATCGAAAACGTAATACAGCGGTTTACATTTTTTTCAATCCAGTCTGAATTTAACAAAATTTTGCAAAAAAAGGAGAGTGAGAAGCTCAAATTGTAATATAGGAACTACTTCTATATTTTGAGAAATTTACTCGATTATCAAATTTTAAAAATTACGTCCTATTTTTTTCATACCAAACGCAGTCAAATGGTAAATGGTTTAAAGATAAGAGAATTGCCACACATTATACAGGGTTTTTCACTTAAAACTCCGCACGCCAATATCTCGAAAACGAACAGAAATATTTAATTTCTGTAAAAAGTGGTCAATAGACGGGGTCAAAATATTTATTTGTGTATTTAGAGCGCAAAGTAACGGATTGCCGCTTGAGAAAGAATGTTACTGCGCGACGCGTAGCGGAGCGCAGTAATCTTTCGAAAATGGCAATCTTACGTTGCGCTCGAAAAACACACAGAACTTTTTCTACAGCAGCATTTTTTTAAATTAAATCCACATTTTTCTCTATACTTATTCTGAAATTTTCAAATGACTGTCAGTTTTGACATATTATGTTCGGGCTTCGGGCATATTTAGAACAGGAGTGCCAGCAACAAACTGTAACAAACGCACGACTGTCATTTATTTATCTTCGGTTTCCATAACACACTCGACGAAAAAAGTGAGATTTTTCTTTTCCATGTTCGCGCTAGAGCGCAAAATAAGGATCCACGGCATTCGTCGATTTTGCGATTCCATTTGAATTTAGCAATTAGTTATTTTGCGCGCGGCTGTAGAAAAAGATATTTTTCACAGTTTTAAAAGTTCGGCGTCTACTAAGAGCTGGGCGTCGCGACGCATCGAAAATATAAATCGGTTGCAGGAACTTTGAAAGTACGCGCATACAAAAGTACATGTTATTTACAAACTTTTTTGTTATTTACTGAAAATTGTTTACTTTACTCGTTTCTGAGTTATACCGGTTTATAATATAAATTTTTTGATAGCCAAAAAATGTGATTACCAATGAGATTTACAAGTAGAATATTTTGTACTATGGCAACCATTGTTATCAAAATTGTTTCAATTATTACAATCGATAGAGGTTGTCATTGCTGGTTCAAAGATATTGTCAAAATTTTGTCACAAGAAATATCAAAATTTTGTTTTCGATTTGAATTATATGAAAATGGTCCAATTTAGCAACGAAGAAAAGGTGGATATGATTTCTATTCATATTTTAATAATAACGTACATCAATAAATTTGTCTTTTTTTCGTAGGCTTATTTTATAGGAATATTTGATTTCGATATGTTTAGCCTTTATTTAATTGTGAACATAGGAATTAATAAACTAAACTAAACTATAAACTATAAACTAATAAACAAAATTATTAGGTTTGTTCTAGCATGAAATTTCGGACGGTTTGAAGCCATTCGGAATTTGCGCATAGCAATAAAAGCGACGCTTATATCGCTATGCGCAAACTCCGGATGGCTTCAAACCGTCCGAAAATTTCATGCTAGAACAAACCTATCATCACAATTAAGTACATAAAAAAATAAATTAAAAATTTTGCTCAAAATTATGTCCATCTGCTCGAACACAACTATCAAAAACTTTCAATAGATGGGCTTGGGTCACTTGTAGAAGCGTCCTTCGTGTAATAGCGGCACATGCTGCACTAATTTTGTTTATAAGATCAGCTAAATCTTCGATAGGTTCTTCATAGACAACGTCCTTTAGATGACGCCAAAGAAAATAATCTGGTGGTGTAATGTCCGGGGACCTCGCCGGCGACCTTATCGGTCCATTAGTACCAAACCATCTATTGGGGTATTCTCTATTTAAATATATCCTTACAATTTCGGCATTGTGTGCAGGCGCTCCATCCTGCTGAAGCTGCATTCTCATTCTAGTCTCCAGAGGCACTCCTTCTAACAAATCTGGAAGTGTAATTATCGGTCTGCATTTAAGGTACCTTCATAAAAGTGCGGTCCAGTGAGGAACCCATTTAATATGCCGCACCAAAAATTCATACCAAAAACTCGCTGATTACCTCTTTCTCTGATCCAGCGAGGATGGTTTTCGGACCAAAAACGACAGTTGTGTCTATTAACGATTCCATTATTATGGAATCGACTTTCGTCGCTCCATAGAATGTTCGAGAGAAAATTGTCATCTTGGCTATACAAATCACAAGATGTTGCTAAGAAATCCATTCTTCTAGCGGGGTCACCTGGTTCTAATTTATGGACTAGTTTAGTTTTGTAAGGGCGGAAAGAATTTCTATTTAGGATTCTCCACGATGAACTTATGGAAACACCGGTATTTTCTTTTATTTTTGATAGGGATATCTTGGGGTTATTATCAACCTGCTGAATTACAGCAGCAGTATTTTCATCACTTGTAGTCGTCTTTTCTCTATTTCTTTTTGGTTTTACGAAGCTGCCATGTTCTCTTAATTTTTTACATAAACTTGAAAAAGTTTTTGCATCTGGGACTCTTCTATGCGGATAACGCTGTGCGTAAACTCTTTTTGATTCCCTACAATTAGACCTGCATTCTCCAAACAACAATAACATGTCTACCTTCTCTTCGTTGCTAAATTGGACCATTTTCATTTAATTCAAATTGAAAACAAAATTTTGATTTTTCTTGTGACAAAATTTTGACAATATCTTTGAACCAGCAATGACATTGTATTAATTGAAACAATTTTGATAACAATGGTTGCCATAGTACCTAATATTCTACTTGTAAAATTCATCGGTAATCACATTTTTGTCTTTCAATAGTATATTTCCTAACTAGTGCGGAAAGTGCCACTTTTCCGCACGCGATTGCAGTTGGCCGAACGACGCGTAGCGGAGTTCGGCCAAGCAATCAAGTGAGGAAAAGACACTTTCCGCACGAGTTAGGAACGCTATTTTTTCTACTTGCGTGCGGAAAGAACATGTAAAAATAAAGAAACAACATATTGAAATTTTATTAATTTTTATTAAAGCATAAAGAGAAACTACAATCTATTCTACTACTTATGATTAATATTAATAGTAAATTGGCAATTTGATGCATTCTGTAAGTTGATCGCTGATGCTATTAGTTTTTTTGGTTCACAATATCATAAACGCGTCTTGCTTTAAGTTGCCGTTTTTAATTTATTCGAATTGTTGACAGTAAGTTGGCAGGGCGATAAAGGCAAAATTTGACATATTATACGCTAATTGTTACAACTGACACTGACGTTGCCTACTAATTGTTATGTTATTATTAATAGCAGTTATTGATATTTATGATACTGGGTGTCCCAAATTTGTAGGTATATTTCTTTTGTATAATAATTCTTTTATAATTATAATTAGTTTTCCGCTTTGTTATAACGAACATGACGCGTTCCCCTAAATTTGGTATTATCAATATAAAAGTTACTGTGTGACAAATTTGTATACTTTTTTTGATATTTTTACTTTTCCGCACTAGTGCGGAAAATTAGTGCGGAAAAGTACTTTTCCGCACTAGTGCGGAAAAGTGGCACTTCCTAAACTAAATTGAGTGCGGAAAAGTGAACTTTTCCGCATGCAAGTAGAAAAAAAATTTATAATATAAACCGGTATAACTCAGAAACGAGTAAAGTAAACAATTTTCAGTAAATAACAAAAAGTTTTTAAATAGCATGTACTTTCGTATGCGCGTACTTTCAAAGTCCCTGCAATCAATTTATATTTTCGATGCGTCGCGACGCCCAGCTCTTAGTAGACGCCGAACTTTTAAAACTGTGAAACATATCTTTTTGACCCCGTCTATTGACCACTTTTTACAGAAATTAAATATTTCTGATCGTTTTCGAGATATTGGCGTGCGGAGTTTTAAGTGAAAAACCCTGTATACAAAGTGTTTGACATTATTTAGTGGTTTTGAGTTATTTGCCAAAAAAAAAAAATAGTTTTCAAATATAAAACAGCATTTCAGTCCAATCCGAATTTAACAAAAATTTGAAGAAAAAGAGGAGTGAGAAGCTCAAATTGTAATAAAAGACATATTTTTATACTTTGAGAATTTTACTCGATTATCAAATTTTTTAAATTAAGTCCTATTTTTTTCATTTCAAACGCAACAAAATTGTTCATATTTTTTTAACAAGGAAATTGCCAAATTTTACATACAAAGTGTTTGAGAGTATCTAGTAGCTTTCAATGTCCGAAAAAAAAATAGTTTTCTGATATAAAAATATTATTTTATTTTAATGATAGCACCCTCTCAAGCGCGCAAAAAATTTATTTTAATAAGTAAACTTGCACATTTATTCCTTACCTACAGAGATACAACAGTAGACAAACTGAACATTTCATATCTACGTTTTGCCTATTACTACATTAATAAATGGAGTGCCACGTACGTAAAATTTTAACTAACCGAGCTTAAAAGGATGAAGCAAATAACAATATAATTATATAACTCAATAACTTCTACTAAGTGAAGAAGGATGAAGTAATTATACTTATATAACTCAATAACTTCTAGTAAATTAACTTAGTCTATGGAATAAAGTAAATAACTTTTTCTGTATATATATTTAGATGCATCCCTTTATAAATTTTTCAGGGACTAGAGCTTTAATTCGTAGATAACTAAAAAAATTTTCAATATCGTAGCATGGTTTCGTAACCAACAAAATAGTTATCAGAGGTTGTCGGGATGGTATAATGCAATAAATTATTATGCGATGATACACATTCTAAAATATTCAATTTATAATTTTTATATTTTACCATCTATCTTAGAGTAGGTCCGTATTGTCTTAGGGATCTGTAAGATCCCAAAAATATATATCATTCTATTAATTTAATTAATGTTACCGGGCCCAAATTCACGGAACTACATATCCATCCATACACTCCGCGCGCACGATACCGTACCGTCAGCTGCGAGATCCAACCCGGGGGGGACCGGCGGCGCCGCAATGTCAAAGCCACTCTTCGTTGGTATATAACCATCTAGTGCAAGTGAATTTATATCAGTCAACAACATTTTCAGTGTCAAAAATGTTCTTAAAGTACGCGCTTTTCGGTCTCTTGTCCGCCGGTGTTTTGGCCAGGTCAACTGGCTTTGCGGACCAAAACTCTATCGATGAAAATGGCGCGCCGCGAGCCGCCGATTCGTATCCTTACTTGAACGACTTTAGGTATATGTACAAAGTGTATCAAGAATGTGCCTCTCAGGATCTTACACCATGCTTGAAATTGAAACTTTTGGCTGCCCTGGATAGAGCTGCGAGGAGCTACAGTTTAAATCTATTGGATGGAGTCACCTTCGTCAAAGATCCTAAATCCGACATTCCAGATGAAGCCCCAAAATCCGAAGCAGAGATTGAAGCGAACCTTCCCAGATCGTTAAATGAAAAAGATGAAGCTTTAAGTGGACTTATCCTGAACAAAGTTGCTTCATTTTTGGAATCTCGTACATTACAGGTATATATTTTTAATAATTTTATAAATCTAATCTTTATAAACCTAGTCAAAACTTCGAAGGATTTAATTTAGATAACTTTTTTATTTTAAATTGTGCGTTAAGCTTTGACCAAACCATTAAAATAATTATTATTAACGTTGCTATTGAAATGGCTACATTAAGAAAAAACTAGAGCTTATCGGCATAAAATTATTTAGAGATTATTTTTAAATGTATGCCAACAATATGTTTCTATGTTAATCTATTTCTCCTTGTTTCAGATCAAATTGCCATCTTCTTCCGACATCGCTCGTAGCTTCAGCGAAGAAGGCCGAGGCAAAAAGGGTGGCAAGAAAGGAGGTGGTGGTGCAATGATGCTACTTCCCCTGATCCTTGGAGGAACTCTGATCCCTCTAGCACTTGGAGCTTTGGCTCTGTTGGCAGGAAAAGCTCTTATCGTCTCCAAATTGGCTCTCGTACTCGCAGGTATTATTGGACTTAAGAAGTTATTATCTGGACACTCAGAGCATCATGACTCAGGACATGTTGAAGTAGTTTCTGGACATCATGGATCCGGCTGGGGAAGGTCCTACGAGAAAGAAGAAGCAGCTAAATTGGCTTATCAAGCCTACGAACCCAAAAAAGAACGATGATAATCAAAGAAGACTTATTAGAATATTTATTTAAATTATTTTAGTGTTAAGTAATTTTAAGTAAATTTTTTGTAATATAAATAAATTTTAAGGCATTAGTTGTCGTCCTATTTATCTTTTTTCAAAAGTTGCGTGTGAATCTAGATTAAGTAAACTTATGCATAATTCGGAAAATGATTATTAGACTTGCTCAAATTATTGAAAAGCAACTAATTTTAAAATAAGTATATTCATGAATTAGAATTTTTACTTGAAGAGTTATGTCAGAGGGTAACAAAAGAATAGAAAGTTTTCTAGTTAATACTCGATCAAGCATGTAATGCCTTCTAACAACATTAGACCTTTTTTTCAAACGCTCTTACATCTTCACACTTTCGATTTCATTCCATTTAAAAGCAGTTCTGAAAAAGGACTAACTAAACTAGCGAGAAAGTATTTCAGCTTTAGGTCTTTAATTAAACTTGCATGGTCCGATTACGTTTGCCATGGTTTTACTTTCTTTTGGTCTAGTACATCTCTTAGATAATTCGACGTTTTTGTATGTTTTAAAGATTTAAAGGTCATTAGCGTTATTCGTGATAAAATGTAAACCAGAACAGGTAGGTAAGCAGCCCGTGACATTGGTCGTGTATGCAAGTCACGGTTAAGTGAAGAAAGCATATGGTAAATATCGAATACGCAAATATGCGTATTTTTCTTCGAGAAAGTTTCCGCTTGACATCCTGATTAATCTTACATTGTTTCATGTTTGATATATCTTAATTATTGAATTTTACCGATATGGTATTGTAACTATATGGCTATTTTAATCATATGTAAATCAACTACAGGGGTAGATATACAAGATATTATTTTATGATAAGGAAAAGAGTGTCTATGACCACGTAAATATTTTTTGCGAGAGGTTCTGAAATTATATATTTATTTCAATCAATTATTACGCTTTCTTCGATGACATATGATCTTACACTTAATAGGTATTAAGCGTATACTGCTTATCTTGTATTTAAATGAAGAGTAAAGGCTGTATGCATGCATGTACGAAACATAGTAATGAAACAATCTTTGTATATCACGCAAAATTTAATCCAAAGGGACTTCTAAAAAGAGCGTAACAGAGCGCTTTCGGCCGTAGCCATCATCAGTGTTACCTGAAAAGTAAGTAAAAGAACCCCTGTCCGTGGAGAGTCAAATAATGCTGTCGAGCTGAGGCAATGTTATTTTTAGTAAATATGTTACGTTCAGTTATAAATTTGTTGGATTTTTTTTTATAAATTAGAATTTTTAAAGTGGGTTAATTAAAGTTATAATTTTAAAAATATGATTTTTATTAATTTTTTGTGCGTAAAAAGAAAGCAAATGGTGGACTTCTTTCACTTACTTGTCAGTGGAAAAAGGACATGTCCATGGAGATAAACAAACAACACAAATCGACAATGGTCACAATTAAATTTCACACATCGTACGTCAAATTTTTGAGAAAACGGTTCACATAATTTAGATTAAAATCCTTAACTAGACAAAATTTAAAGGAAAACATGGTACGACGACCCGCGCTTTTAGGTGATACAGCAAGTGTGTCACTACTGACAGCCTTGACAAGCAGACTGATGACACATATACGGCAAAAAACGCCGGTAATTTTGAATTTTAAGAGTTTTGAAAATGACAAGAATATGTTGGGAGATAAAATTAAATAAAGTTACTGTAATGGTCCGTAGTTAACCTAAAGTACAAAAACACAGCCTTTACTCTTCGTTTAATTTCAACTGCAGTATGGCAGACTTGGCTAAAGGATACAGATGACTTTCCTTGAGGAGGGCTACCGCTCAGAATTAAACACCTAAGTTTGCAACAGTCAGGATTTCCAAAAACGTTCCTCTTAAATTTAAACAGGATCTTCAACTTAAACTCATAAAATCTGAAATTTGTAAGCACTATGCCAGGTTAGATTTGATCAACTGCCAACTAAAGAAAAACTATGACAACTTTGTCAACCAATTTGGTCTCGATCGCTTCTATGAATTTTCTAATAACATCTCCGATGAAATCTCTGTTGCTAAAAATCTTAAATTTTCAAGAGTAAAGTCAAAGCTCTCATTAAACAAAAAATCAATTTTAACTTGCAGGGATTCAATTCCGCCTCTAAGAAATTTTAAAATTTTAAATTTCATGAGAGAGTCAAGAACTTGACCGACACAGTTCTTGACACGGATGAGCTTGAGCTTTTAAACTTAGGGCTAACACTGTTTGAGACCTTCACTTTCTGAAGGTGATGTTTTGCAGTTCGCGGTTGAACTTGATGTTATGGTCGAACAAATCTCCAATGATTCTACAATCAAAAAAAGAATTCGCAATGACTTTCATAACATTCTATATAACACAAAGAAAAATTTATCAAAATTTAACACTCGTTCTTCTAATTTCTACTTCAAAACTTTGAAAAAACTCAAATTGAAAGTCAAAAATGAAGATCTCATCATTTCTAAGGCAGATAAAGGCAATTGCTTAGTCATTCTTTAAAAGACAGACTACATTTCTAAAGTTGAGACATTTTTGGTCGAGAATAAATTTTCTCATTTACCTAATAACCCGTCTAATAGCTTTATAAGGAAAGTCATCAGGTTCATCAAACATTTCAAACCGTTTTTTGAAGAAAATAATGCTAGGAAAAATCTAATTTCTAGCAATCCTACATTGCCTAGGTTGTATGGCCTCCCTAAGATCAAAAAAATAGATACACCAATAATTAGACCTGTTGTAAGTTTCACTAACACACCTAGCTCAATTCACATATAACCTGATTAAGGATATTACTAAGTTCACTCCTACATATTCGGTAAGTAATTTCATTTCTTTAATTAATAAACTGAAAAATTTACAACTTCCGCATAATTACATTATGGTTTCTTTTGATGTATCTAACCTTTTTGCTACAGTACCAAAAACAGAGGCAGTACAACTTGTTGGTGATCTTCTTACTTCATGTAATGTCAATGATCAACAGAAAATTAATTTATTGTGGCTTCTAAACCTTTGTTTGTCTCAAGACTGTTTTCAATTTAACAACAAATATTATAAACAACCTGATGGCCTGGCAATGGGCAGCTGTCTTTCTCCTAAGGTCATCTTTCTTTCTCTTCCTTCTCTATCCTATCAAGTTGAGTTAGCTTAGGCTAATTTTCATCTACTTCCTTCCTTTTCTATCTTTTCAAGTTGAGTTAGCTCAGGCTAATTTCATCCCTTAGTTGAGTTGAATTAGTTCAGGCTCTATTTTCACTTGATTAAGTACTTTCTTCCTTCCAAAACAGCTCTCAAGCCACAACTTAAGCAGTCAACTGAATTTTCGAGTATTCATTTGCAGATTGGGTTGACACTTTGACAGGCTCTAAAATCTAAACTGCACGAGATCAAAGAAAACGGTTTGCACATTCCTATCTTGGGTTTTCATAAGATATCGAATGACAGTAACTTTGAATTTAACCCGAGGTTTAAAAGTTCCGGTTAATTTTATCCGCAGATTAAATTCGAAGATTTGATAGTTTATGAAAACTTAAGATAGGAATGTGCAAACCGTTTTCATTGATCTCGTGCAGTTCAGATTTTAGAGCCTGTCAAAGTGTCAAAATACCCGACTTTCAACTGTCAATATTTGGTAAACAGCTATATAAAGATCGGTATAGGATATTATACACAAAATGTGTTTAGATTTTTCTGGAGAGTCCAAAAATGTAGTAATATATAGGGTGCTCCATTTAAAAAAATATCAAAGTGACCCCTAGCACTTTTATTTGATGTTCAATTGTTTTTTGCTGAACATATCTGAATTCGCGGAAGAAAATTACATACGATGGCCATTTCAGTTTTTTTCTATAAAAGTACAGGGAAAGTAAAAAATCCCTTGTCTAGTCCTCGTTGGATAACCCTGTATTTGTATAGTGTCAAATATGTGATAACTACTATTTTTTTTTCTTCTTGACTGATTATGATACGCTTTTGGTTATGATTTTTATTATTATTGGAAGACGATAAATTTTGCACAATATAAAATTATCCACTTTTTCAACGGGCTTTTCATTTATTACTCATTTTTACTGGTTTCGAAAAGTCTTGGCAACATTAAGTTTTGTTTAGAAGATTAAATGGTTCTTGAAGTTAACGATGGAAGAAGATTCTGTCATCATAAATATATTCCCAGATCCAAAATAATTTATTTTAATTATTGCGCCTACAGATATTCCTTGAGAATTAACAGCATCTATGGGAAGGGAACAAAATATTTAGTTTGTATTCTAGCCATAAACCATAGAGATATGTTATAGCCGAATTATCTTTTATACCAAATAGTCCACTTTAAACATAAATGGATAGGACCACTTCGTTTCAGGTTCCAGGGTATTTGCTACGTGCAAATAAATAAATGTAATTTACCTGAAACCTCATCGAAAAAAATTGAAGCTGGAAAAATACTCACCCATTTTTTTTTTGGAAAATGGAAGTTTTTTTGGTACAGTACAATCAACTTCAAAAAAAAAGATTTAAAATAAAGATTGAAACTAAAAGCATATTATGAAAAATAGAACTAGAAAATTGCCAAAATATTAAAATTAAAAGAACTGATCTAAGAAAAAAGAAGATTAAGAAATTCTTGCAACACAATGGACTGATATTTTTGGAACAGCACACACAGATACCTAGCTCTTTCACATTATATAGAATTTGTAAGCTGTATTTCTACACAAAAATTGAATTTTTTTTACCCTAATATATTTATTAGAAAGATACCTATAGGGTGGGCGTGTATCTCAAAATCCAAATTGGTAGATGTTTGAGAGACACATACTTCGGCTTAAGAGTTAAAATGTTTTGACGATGGGAAAATGACCCTGGATAAGAGAACTTTGAAAATTTGTAAGCGATAAGTAGCGGTTTCTAACAATTAACTAATTATACAACATTTGCGAGCCCGATGTTTCAACAAGGATGTTATATTTACAATAAATGATCTCTAAAGTTCAATCCTTTGTCACTGGCGTGCACGATACGATTTTTGTAACACGAATACTGATGTTTTTGGAACACCACACACAGATAGCTCTTTCGCATTATATACATTATGTAAGCTGTGTTTTAATTTTTATTACACTATTATTCTTATTTGGAAGATGTCTAGAAGGTGGGACATCCATATCCATTCGTGAAGTGACGGCGACAAAATCCAAATTGGTATAGGTGTCTGAGAGACGCATACTTCGGATTAAGGGTTAAAATGATTTGATGATGGGAAAAAGGATAGGAGACATTTTTAATTTCTCAAGCGATAAGCAGCAGTTTATGTCAATTTCAAAGGAGAGTTCGAAGTAAAATTTTGCTTTAAACATGGAAGCTTTGGCAATTAATTTCAAAATATAGAACACAAATTCATAATATTAATAAAGCATTGTTAAGGTTCCCACTTCTGTCGTGTAATCTTAATCACACAGCGATTTTTTATGTACTTTTCGACTACTTGCGCACCATCTGAGAGCCCCCATGTTCGAGCAATGATATTATATTTATAAAACATGATCTTTAAAGTTCAAGCCTCTGCTACTGGTCTGCACGATCGTTCACTGCCTTCCCCAACCAGCAAGTGCACATAGCTATCCGATTAATTAGCAGAAAATTCAATTCATTTTTCCCAACGTGGCTGAAAAATCTGAAAAACTACGATTTGCGGGCAGACCGATATAAATAAAAAAAAATGATGAATAATGTGAACTAATTAAAATCATTAATTAAATATCACCCTGTCGTAAGTTTGAACTTGAACTTGAAAAATGTTATATAAACATTCACTGTTAATTATAAACAATTTGAGCGGTCGACGGGAGCGACTTTAATCCTTAATGATGCAGCCGTCAGCATTTTGTAACATATAAATACGCAGGCAAACGCCGAGTTAATGAGACTTTCGGGTCTCTCAAACCGCTCAATTGGTCGCTGGACAGTACACAGGTACGTCCACTTCTAGTTGTTCTATCCCACAACCCCCATAACTGAGAACACTTATACACAGGTATAGGGTTGTCAGGTCCTTACCTAACCTGGGTGAACGTATGCATAGGTATACGGCATTCGGGGGCTACTAAAAAGTATAGAGAGAGTCGAATTTATGAAGTATCAGAGCTTCTAGTGAAGGGATAGTTTTTGGGGAGTTTCAAAAAGTAGTGAAGGTGCCTTAGCAATTTGTGATAACTTAAAAAGACTTACCTCATAAATATCAGAACAAATACCTAAATAAAAGACAACCCGCTCACATAAACTTTATTAATAAAATAGTGACGTCGCTTGCTAGACAAACTTTGAACTAAGCCTCCCTCGAGAAGACATGCATTTCATATTAATTGGGTATAGTGTAAACTCTTAATTCATCTATAATCTTAAACACGCCTTTATTAGTATACAATCTAACCGTTGTTAAGTTTGTTTGTAAATAAACTTGTTATTGTTTTTATCGATGTGTCTCCTTTATTATCTCTTCTCAACTTGACGTAGTGCGTTCCTAAATCTGAGTTACTCTCCTACACGCTAAGTAAGGCGTGTCGTCACCGATAAAAAAAATACAAGTCGTGACAATAATAAAACCACGTTTTGCTAAGGTGGCATTATCAAGTTTTGATTTTCAATGATCAGTTGAAATGCAAAAATTTGGGGTAGTCTAAACTTTTATTTGGCATATTGTCAAATTAAAATCTTGAAAGATTCTAGCTGAATAGTTCATCATTTCAATTTTTAAATTCTCTTCTTTTGAAATTAAGAAGAGATTTGCTCTCGAAAGTAAACGTTTTTAAAAGTTTTACTGTTTCTGTTATATAGTCTGGTTGACTAATTGAACTTTGCCTAAATTTACACCTTAATTCCGGACCGAAGTGCCCCTACCTATTTGAGATTCAGGTTGCGTAAACGGTAATTATTTCTTAGAAAAAAAAGAACAGTTTTGCAGTTAAATCATATGATAAAATTATATCTATATCTCTGTTAATGAAGAATTTATTACATGCACTTATGATCCTGATTTCGGCCGCTAATGCCTTCATGTCACAACACATCAAGTGGGAACTGTGCAGTTATCAGTTCTTGTTTTCACAACACTCCTGATATATGTAATTATTTTTTTACCAGGAAATGTCTTTCATACGGGTCATTTGCCTTGTTAATATGGTCGATTCAAGTGCAACAAATTTCACAATCTCTCTTAAAGAATCAGTTTCTATTTCCAGTAGGGTGAAGAGAAACAAAATAATTTCAAATTCAGTTTTTTTTTAATTTTTAGAAATATATCTCCAGCTCTCTACCACCCCAAGTGAGACAAATCAGGGTAAAAATGTAAAAATATCATACGCCAAAAATTGTTTGTATATGTGTATGCATCTATTTTTTTTACGATACAGTCAAGATAACATCATTAAGATAAACGTGTGAAAGTCACAAGAGCGCATATCAAATACTGTGTCACTATATAAGGATATTAATAATGTTAACTCATGTGTATTGTAATATTTTATCTGCGGATTGCATAAAACATTTAGCTACTACTATTTTGAGGCCTATTAACCCTAACAGGTTAAACATCTGCGCAATTTGGGAAAGAACATTGCGTTTTGATAATAATGTATTAATTCCTTTGGGTAAGGCTACAGGATCCCATGAAATTCATAGTACTTTACTGGTATTCGCTTCTAGTTTAATTTCTTAAATTTATTGAGACGCATCTTTCCAAATTTGTTTGAGAAATTCCTTATGATTGGAGTCCTATTTGTGAAGATTTAAATTGGCGCTTTGTAACAACTCCGTTAACTGGGGACGAAATTCATGCAGTTGCTACAAAGAATTACTTCAAGCCAGTACATTATCCACATAGGTGCGTCTGTGACTAGAGACAATTTTTCTTGGTTATCTAATGCTAAATTATTTAACGAACTAGTAGCAAGGTAGGGCGCACTATTTGTTCTGTAAGTGACAGTTTAAAGTTCAGTCATTTTTAATTCATCACGTGGGTCATCACGCCATAGAACTGTTTGCAAGAAATTATCTGATGTCAGGAAGTATAGGTTGCACTATGAACCCTTACAACATTACATCTTTTAGTGAAGGACCGATGGAACTTTTTGAACTGGCATCAAAAAATTCCTATAGTTTAGTAGTAATGCTAAATTATTTTATAACGCAATGGAGCGGAAGAAAATTTCCATTTTCCGTTTGAGAATTTTTAAGTGGAGAACATGTCATAGATGCAGGATATTTTTCAGTACAAATTCAATCGTCCTAGGTATTATTTACTACGCCGCTATAGTGATGAACCTATGCACGGCACTGCGACTATTTTAGGACTGATTGGAAAAATACGTGAATTCGATGCAGGAGTCTAAGTTTTCGACCGCGATTCTGTATCTCGGATACCCGTATTTCGCATACAGTATCCTCGTGTGAAAGAGCTCTAAAAGACACAGTTTCGTACGTGTTATATACAGGATTTTTTCTACTGACGCTGAATTTTACATAAATAAAATCGATAATTGCGTAATTAATACTACTATATGGTAGGTGTGCATCAATAAATCCATTGTCAGTAACTTTCGTTGAAGTGTCATTTTTAAGCCTTGTGCTTAAAAGTGTCACTTTTGGGCACTAGTGCTTAAAAGTATGTCATTTAACAACTGAAATAGCAATCGAAGGGTTGCTATTATAAAACGTCAGTAGAAAAATAATACTTTCAGCTCTCTACTATAACCTATTAAATCCTGCAAGAAAAGATAGTAGCTATATAACGGGGCCTAATTTTCATGCTTAATAGATAACTCGTTCTTGCCTACGTATCTTTAATTGTACATTTTAACTTTATTAATTTCTTCTAATCTGACGTGAAAATATATAAATAAAATTAGGAGCTTCTAGTTCTTAATATGCAATTATGGTACACGCGTCTCATGACTAATACGGCAATGCTTATTAAATTTGAAACAAAACTGATATAAAGCAACTTATAGTGTAAGTCTAGGCATGACTTAATGCAGCTAATTTGATCTCATCTGTAGTAAACCTACAAGGCATAAACAAAATTGATTATATAATATTCTACGATGGAAGCTGCACATTATTCACGCTAAGAAGTCCACTTTAGAGCACATGTATTTCACCTCATCTTTATATAAAATTATCGACGAAAATAAAATTTAAACATTTTATCTAAGGTAATGTAATGTGTATACACATATACCTTACTAAACTGTATATCCTCGTAACAAGTGTCTTTGGTATAATAGTAATTATTTGTATCTTAGTTAAATCCCTGAAAATCTCTTAGGGCCGCTAGATCAATCGCTAGGTAAAGTCATTGTTAATACACAAACAGATAAAATCTATCTTCTTGATAAATATTTATAGGTAATATCAAACCCAAATTATCTTCTTGGTAGAAAACTCTCAGATACTCCCAAACGCAGTGTGGCAACATAGGAATTTGTTCCATTTTAAATGATTTTAAGGCTTTTTGAGGTTATGAACAAAATTATTATTAAAAAAAATCTTGATCTTGATATATGAATCTCTTTATAATCTGTGTGTATATGTTAAGTTTAGTAATAAGCCATAATGTGCGATTAAAAAAAAAAACAAAGCAAAGGGCTGCCAATTTTTCTCAGCGAGAAATCGATTTATTATGCCAAATGATAGTAAAATATGCCGCCGTTATTGAATCCAAACAAACGGATGCAGTAATGTGGAAAGAAAAAATGAATTGTTGGTGTAAGATTACCAATGAAATCAACAATGAAAATAATGGGCCTCCAAGAACCTTACAAAGTCTACGAATAAAGTATGATACATTCAAAAAAGAATTACGAAAAAAAATGGCTGAGAACAAATCTCAAATATACAAAACAGGAGGCGGACCATTTACTCAGGCTTCACTTACTCCAGCTGAGGAGATTATATACAATATTATTTTCTTGAGTGTTGATGGATTACCATCAATAAATGATGATGATAATAATAATAGTAAGTTCGTATATTAATAAATTTTTGATTAACTACCAAATATCTTCCTGATTATGATAATTACTCATTCACTTCTATTAGACGTTTTTATTACAAAGAAATGTTTCTTTTAGTTGAGGTGCAAGAAGATAATTCAAATGATTTAGATATTTTACTGCAGCCTACAGAAATCGTTGAGGAAATAAGTGATACCATTGAAATCAATGAGCAGAATTCATTTGCTGAGGAAACAATTTACATAGAGTTCAACTCGGTAAGCTATCATTTATACAATAAATGTGTTTTGATATTTTAAATAGTTATATTTTTTGTTAATTATAAAAATATGCCATTAATTTCAGGCTAACTTGCTGTCACGTGTGCCGTCACCTGTTTTTAGTAATGATACTCCAAAAAAGCCTAAGGTAGATGAGAAGGAAGCGAGGGCTGATAACAATAAACAAATCCAGCAAAAGCCAACATGCTCTCAAAATACATGGAAACCATTGAAAAATCCTGTTTCCAAAAAAATCGCTTTTAAGTTGTTTCATAATAAGTATTAGGTGATAATCACAGTAATGCAGTGATAATCACAGGTGATTAGAAGTTGTTGTTTTAGAGTTAATACATGATTTCTAAAAAAGTATATGAGCGGGTAAATAGAAAATATTATAAAACTGTATTTATGTAAAGATATATGCAAATAATATGCCACCAAGTACTGAAATGATCTACATTAAATTTGTAATTTAATGTACTTACCTCTCTGTAGGAAAACGAATGAATTCTTCAATTTGCTCTAACAAGAACGTTGTTGCGATTTTGCTTAACCTAAACCTACATCTAAATTCTTCATCATCCCAATAATTGAAATGGTCGGGCCTTTCTCGTACTGTATATGCCTTACGAAGAACTAAGTCAAAAGATCCTTCTATGTCATCGTCACTATCTTCAGAAAATAACTCGACATCTATTTCCTCCATTTTTATATAGCACAAAAAGTATAGTATTTATTTTATATAATTATATAGCAGAATCATGCAGAATGGTAGAAGTGCAAACACAAATACTTTCTTTTCAACAAAATTTAAGGTTATGTTTCAATTTATTTGATGATAATCTATCTGTTAAAGGGTTATCTGCTACTTTCAGTTAACTTATCTTGCTGCTAGGGCATTTTTATCTCCTTGTTAGTGTTACCAAGATATTGAAATAGCAAAGTTTTAGGTTAACAATAGGATAAATTTGCCAAACACTTTAACAAGCGATTGATCTAGCGGCCCTTAACCATATTGAAAATCATCCCCATATTAGCATTGGGAAGCTATCTAGAGAGATCAACATTACTAAATCATTTGTGATAAGCTAGTTAACGTTCACAGTTAAAAATACAAATTAAAAATATTAAAACATTGTTTGCCATGAAAAATGACACAGATCCTAGATCTGCACCCTCCCCACTATGAAGGGGTTCAGAAATTAACTTGATATAAAATTATAAATGAATTTTAGGCACTCAAAACAATTCCGAGAATTTTATGTGAGACCTCATTTACCCAAAGCACATTCTGGCTGATAAATAGTAATGGTATAAGTTTATGCCATGGAATTGAGTACCGTAAAAGTGTTAGTTTACCCGAAGATTACATTATACAAGATACATTTATAATTAATCTGCTAAGAATATTTAGACCCTGCTTAGGGCTAGACTCTCCGCTTAGCAGAACGGCAAAATTGATGAACATTTTAGATTTAGTTTTTCATAGCAACTTTAGATTTAATTAATTTATTAAGTGGAAATGTAAAGTATTTTATATTATCACCAGTGGCTAAGCAGGGTTCTGGTGGTGGCAGGGACTGGTGGATGACAATGACGCACTGGCAATTTTATTACGGCTGGGTTGTGGCGCATAAGTGTAAGAAGAGGGGGAGGAGGGATATTGTAGACAAGGATCATGGGAATAGTTAATGCAGAATTAGGTAGCGAATATCTGTGCATCATTTTATCAAAATTAACGTTGTTATAATTTAGAAATATAATAAAATTTTTGTAAAAAACTCCATGTATATGCGCCTGGGCTGGTTTCAGTGGCGGCACCAGTAATTCTTCCGGCAAAAGACTTTATAAAGTGAAGTGGCGATATAAACGTGGCAGTCTTTGCACTCAGACCAAAGTTTACGGAATAAGCATTGACCCGATCTTTGGCGAGTGAAAAACTTGCTCGAACACTAAATATTGCTATTATAGTATCAATTTTGCATGTACTTTTTATCAGCTTCTTGTGACTTTCTGGTCTTGTTCTTTTAATATAAATATTTACGCAGTATTTTTTGTTTTATGTTTTTATTATTTTTTTTGCAAACTGGTGTTTTGTGTTTTTCTTTAATTTATGAAAAGTTTTTAATGTGTTCTCTCCGTGTGGGCTATGTAAATATAGTAGGCTAGAGCTCTCCCCCCCACCTCATCAGCCCAGCAATCAGCCCGACAGGCTTTGGTCTCTCACCTATTCCGTTCTAATCTTTCTGCAGTCCACAGGACGTAGCTTGGTTGTTCGACCGATATCGTAATCCTCAAACACAACTCAAAAGGTACAGCGTGCAAGAGTACTTGGGTGATACCCGCCTAAAGCGCTAAAGTTGAATCTACGATAGATCTGTCAAAATTCTAAGCCAAGTGATTGTTAAAGTTAATTAGTTACAGCGCGTTAAAGTGCTGAGTGAAATTAAGATACACCAAGATCCCTTAAATAATTATCTAATAAAATAACCAAACCTAGTCATAAATTAAAACACGACACCGCTTTTAAAGAACTTTATTATAATACAGGGCAACAATTCAACTATACCGCAACCGAAAGGACATGCGTGTGTCAATAATTGGACATAGTGTAAACTCATTAAATCTTTGACCAATAGATATTGTTGTTGGGTTACCGTCTTTATTATCTCTGCTCACCTGACGTAGATCGATCCCTAATCTGAGCTACATAACCTACACGCCATCCAAGGCGTGCCGTATCTAATACTAAGCGTGACAATATTATTTATATAAAAAAGCAAAATCCTGATATAATTGACAAATTCGGAACTGCAACTTTTTAATTTTTATTTACAAAAATTTATTTATTTTTGCATCTTAATTCTTTAATACCGATAGTAACAAAGTTGTGAAAAAATTATGTTTCCGTATTGTGGATAAAACTCTGTTTTAGTCCAATACCGACACCATCAGCTTAAAGACCGCACTTTTCCAACATGGCGGCATTACTGTTGAAGAGCATCGCTGATAGATTCACCAGTAAAATAAAAATAAGTTTATAATAATATAGCTCTTTTTAATACATTGGAAACCTAATAATTGATATTCTAGGTATTTTAAATAACTAGGTTTTTTTTATGGCAGTGGCACACACACTAAAAGGAGCCCCTATGGCGCTCGACGAGCGGTGTGTGTGCGAAGATGTTGATTGACACGGCCCTTGAATATTTGTAAGTTGTAATTAGTGGGAAACAGATGTCCTGGGAGTGAGTTCCACAGTGATGCAGTGCGCCAGACAAAGGAGTTCTTGTAAAGCGATGTTCTAGGTGTTTCCAGTTGTACGACGAACTGGTGCGCTCTTGCCGTCTGTCGTGACTGTCTGACAGGAGCTGCCAGGGGCGGGATAAGGCGGACCAAATCCTGGGAACATCTGCAGTGAAAGTATCTGTAAAACAGAGACATCTCGGCTACATGTCTGTTCCAGACTATCTAGATTGCGGGTCAATTTCGGGTCGCCGACGAGACGCACAGCTCTCTTCTGAAGGGAATCCAGCAGCTTTAGGGTGTGCTTTGGTGCGGCACCCCAGATATGTGAGCAATATTCTAAGCACGGTCTTA
>MU182365.1:205914-233947 GCA_016904865.1 Pissodes strobi | reverse complement strand
AAGTGGGAGACAAGGGTACTGTCATCTGCAAAACTGTAAACAGGATTATTTGTTTCGGTCAGCAGGTCATTAATATAGATGAGGAACAGAGTTGGTGAAAGTATTGCGCCTTTAGGCACGCCCGCGTTGATGGTGAATGTGTCCGAGATGTGTCCATCGACTGCAACGTGCAGAGATCGGCTCTTAAGGAAACTGGCAAGCCAGCTGCAGAGAGAGGCTGGCAGTCCGAAGGACGGTAGTTTGTTGAGTCCGTCATGCCAAACTCTGTCGAATGCCTTTGAAATATCCAACGCAATCGCTCGAGACTCTCCGCAGTTCTCAATTGCCCAACTCCATATATGAGTGGCATAGGCCAATATATCTCCTGTCGATCTATCTTTGCGAAAGCCGTATTGGTTATCGCTGATTATTTTGTTGTTCTCGAGGTACTTGAGTAGTTGCTGATTGACTACACGTTCCATGACTTTGGAGATTATTGGAAGCAAGGCAATTGGACGATAGTTTGAGGGCGTGGTTTTCTTGTCTTTTTTTGAAACAGGTTGCACTCGAGCGACTTTCCAAAAAGATGGGTAAATCCCTTTTCCGTAAGACAGAGAAAAAAGCCTGGAAAAAACGCGTGTTAGTTCGTTGGCGCAGTTCTTTAACACGATGGCAGGTATTCCGTCCGGTCCTGAAGCCTTTTGCGTATCTAGATTTTTAAGGATTTTACGAATATCACGGTGATGAAATTTGACTTCTGCCATGGTAGTGTTGATGTTCGATATGGTGGGGAGAGTCATGCCTTGGGGGACGTCTAAGGTAGAGTGCGAAGAAAACATTTTGGCGAGCATGTTTGCTTTTTCCTTGGCTGTAGTCGCCGTGATGCCACGTTCGTCTGTCAAAGGTGGGAGAGACGTTTCTGTAAAGTTGTTACTTACTGCCATTGCTACCGACCAGAAATTCCTGGAGCCACTGGGGCATTGCAAAAGTTTATTCCTGATCCTTTGATTGTGTTTGTCCTTAGTTTCGTCGATAACACGCTTGCATTCGTTTCTTGCTTTTACAAAATAATTGCGATTTTCAGCGGTCTGATTTTGCTGCCAGTACTTGTAGGCTTGCTGTTTCCTACCCACAGCTCTTTCGCATCTTCTGTCGAACCAGGGCTTTCCTTTTGATGGTAACTTGATGGAATTTGGGATGTATGCTTCCATTCGTGAGGAGATTACTTGCGTGATCTTTTCGCAGCAGACTGACGGGTCGTCAGCGCCAAAGCAGACGTCGAGCCAAGAAAATTCTAGGTAGAACTCCCTTAGATCGTCCCAGTTTGCAGAATTGTAATGCCAGATTTTGCGAGGCAATGGTGGATCCTTCTGTATGAGTGGCAATTCACAAACCGTTGTAATAAGTTTGTGGTCGGAAGTACCTAATGGCGGACCAACTGTAACTGTGTACTAGTCAGGAGTGATGGTTAGAAAAAGATCCAGGAGGGCGGCGAATTCGCCCCTCTCTGAGATTCGAGTTGGTTCGTCTACAATTTGAGTAAGCCCGCAGCTGATGGCGAATGCTTCAGCCTCTCTACCTTCGTTGTCGGTCTTGTTGTGATGTTTGAGCCAGTTGGTGTTGTGGGCATTGAAGTCTCCCAGAACGATTATTTCTGAACTGGGGTGATCAACCTGTATTGAGTCAAAAGTGGTAGCTAGTGTTGAAAAAAAGGTTTGGTAGGCTCTATCACTCGGAGGGCGATAGAGACAACATATAAACTTGGTTAATCCCTTGGCGGTGAACTTGAGCCACATGACGTCAAGGTTGTTCGGTTCGAGTGTTTCCTCGCGGTGACATGAAAGGTCGCTTCGGACAAAAAGGCATATTCCGAACTTATGTCTAAATCGGGTTTGTAAGTCGTAACCAGAATAAGGGTAGTTCACTGTTGTTGTAGAACATACTTTTGTTTCTGTAAGGGCTAGTATGTGTGGTCTATTTGCTTGTAGATGTTGGTGTACCGAATTTATATTTGTACTTAGGCTTCTTATGTTGCAGAAATCAATTCTAAATTGGTTCGGTATCTTTGCTGTCTGTGAAATGCGGAATGAAGGGCTCCCAGGGCCACCCAGCGCCCGGAGATCCGAATGGCCGGGGAGTTTACCTCCGGAATATTTTGATCCTGGAAGCACCATCATGTCCATATTATTATATTCCTACTGTGAAACCCGGAACCACCAGCGCGGAAACGGAACGTGATTCGGGAAAACCACTTAGCGCTTCCCAGTTCTGGTGGGGTGGTCTTTCACCGGACGATGCGAGTAGGCGTATGCACCTACCACCTAGGGCCGCTTCCACTAGATGCATCGGCCTCAGACTCTTTCCTTTGGTGGTCCCTAGTCTGACAGGGGTAAAAATAGGTTTGTTGGGTCACTCCCTAGTGATCAGCTCCAGACTTTGTACTTTGGTGTTCTCCAGCCTGGAGGAGGACGTATATATTCGAAAAAGTTGCGCTGCGAATAGATGTTACAGGTAGAGGGTGTTATAAAAATACATTTTCTGTTAATTTTCCTTATGTATATATGGACGTCGTGAGTGCGCTGATCAATAGAAACTAAGAGGGAACTGTAACCACTTCCCTGGCACATACCTGGCTACGCCACTGGAGAATGATTTTGTGTTCAACCCAAGTGTCATCTTTTATGATTATTTTATTTAAACTGCCAACATTTTGTTTCATCCAATAGTATTGACTATTCGAAATCAATTTCAGTCTCTCATTGGGGTTCCATAATGTAATGTAAAAATGTAATACCGAAAGCGGTGCATCCAAGATCTTGTATCCTTATGCTTGAACCTAGAATCTGCCTTTTCAGTTTGATCATATTATATACAAATCTTGAGTTTAACATAAGGAATATAGAGTGAGTAGTTTAATGGGAGCTCACTATCGTCTGATGACGACAAATGAATATTTTTTCCACCAGAGTAACTGCAAAAATAATCCTAATCTATGTTTTAACCGGTAAACATATTGGCATGGGTAGAACCAAATTTTAGATATCTGTAAAATACGAGAAATAAAAATATATTTAACAAAAAAATGCTCGCAATTATTTATTTTATATTGACTTTTGAAAATGACGATATTTAGTATATTCACCTTCCAACCAAACGATGATCATTTCTATAAATGCAACGATGCTCTATTCAACCCTATGCAGAGCACACGTGTCTTTTCTGGGTTCATTTGAGAATTTATATCACAAACCATTTTTAATATGCTGGTCTACTTAGTAAAATGAAAAATGTCGGAGTACAGTTTTGGATATGAAATGAGTATTCAAAGGACTAATCCCTTAATTATCACATATCTGTTGCTATACAAAACAATTCCTCTTTTGATTTAAAAAATGGGCATTTTTAGATATTTCAATATGAAATATTAAGCACTGGTTCTCGCAATATTTAATTCAACTCTTCTAACTGAGAAACCTGTTAATGATTTTTTAAGACGGGTATTTCCTCTTTGATGTAGATTATTAAGTTAAATTAAATATTTAGCAAAGGTACTGGCTAGTAACAAAGTATAAATAGTAGATTATTTTTCTTTTGTAGGCAATATAATATAAGGCGAATACAGATACATCATCTAATTTTTTATTTCACCTATTATTATGATGGGACATAATATATTTAAAATATCTCATGAATATTCTAAGTTAAGCTATATATTTCAATTGAATCTTGCTCTGCAACTAAAAGTAAGAAACGATTGGCCATTTTAAGTTATTCTGGGCGCATGCACATGATTTATAGAAAGTTACTTTATGCAATACCAAAAATATTTGTTATCGGAATAGGATTGACTTTAATTATATCACATCCCAACTTCCAGAAAAGAAGGTTGCCTTGGTCAAGGACATATTCTTCTACTTTAGTTCTGTACAATAAAACATTGAGGATTGAAATTAAAATTCTAAATGTATACATAGGAATATCCCAATTGACTTTTAAAGCTGCGTCAGTCATTCTCAACTGCTAGAAAAATTTTCATGCAACACCATGCAATTTTCATGATAAGATTTAGGGTCTTGATCCAGCTGTATCCGATATCTCTTAGCCAGAATTAGCCCACCCAAAATGAGACCTATGCTTTAGGTTACCGTTTCAAAGCTATTTTTCAGCCTACTTACCGAATCCATCAAAAAGTATGATAGAATACCTATAGAGTAATGCTATGTAAAATCAATATATTCGCTAGCATAACATAATCGATTCATTAACGTAATGTATTTAAATGCCACAGAGCTGTTCATTATAAAGCTAGGACTGTAATGAAACCCATTCAAGTACAAGCATACAGGTGGTCGGTCCAGGGAAGGCAGGATCCTGGAATGCAATTGTGAAGAAAAAGAGTGAATCTAAAAAGTAATTAGATGCAGCAAAATGGGTAGCAGGCAAAACTATTGTTGATATTCTAAGCAGCAAGACCAGGAAGACGACAGGGTCGCCCAAAACGAAAGTCGGTTCCTGGACCACATCAGTGGAGGAGTCACTAAGACTCCCGCTAGATGTATTGTTCCAGAGGAGCGCAAAGAGACGAAAACGCGGCGCTAAACCAGGGACATATGTGGAACCACAAACTGACCGAAGAGCTGGTATTGAACGGAGGAATCTACTGGGCAATTGGCGAGCTAAAACCCTACCAGTCAGCAGGATCATACTGCAAAAGCATATTAATGCCACATATCAAGAGGGTGCTTAGAACGAGCATAGCTTTAAGCTACATCCCGTGGCAAAGGTGATTTTTATTCTCAAGTCGGAAAAAAAGACAACACTGCTGTCAAGATTCGCGTTGTTTTCGAGCAACGCTTTGAAGAAAATAGAGGATTCATATCTAGTTGAGCAAAACTTCTCACGATATCCTATGCGAAGCGTCCTACATGCGGTGGTGCACTTTAAAAACGCCGCTTTGGGGCTGTTTTTCGACGTGAAAGTCTCATCAGATAAGGCAAGGGTGAGCATCATTTGCGAAGCCCTAATAGCCAGGAGAGTTCGCTCAGGGCTGGCAGGGTGGGTAAGAAATGAGCTGGAAGGGATATGTGATGTATAAAGAGCGGATGCCGCAAGGTAACAGTCTCTGACTTTGCATCTGGTGTTTAGTTATAGGCAGAGCCCAAGAATCGTAATAGAGTTTACGATTCTTGGGCAGAGCCCGTGAGCGTCAAGATGGAGGGATGATGGTGTCATCACCAGCGTGGTGTGCGAAAGAATGCAGGTTGCATGTATCATTACAATACAGGTGTCATGTAATATTATAGAGATATAGTGTAGGTGTAGATATAATAAGCTGTCAATGGATCCGACAAAGACGGAACTGATTCTCTTCACCAGAAGAACGAATATAGGCAGACTTAGGATATTACAAATATACTTACAACCTCTAACTTTGAAAAAGGAGGTAAATTACCCTGTAGTAGTCATGGACAGAAAAGCATCTGAAGAGCGCAGATAGCTGGAGTCACTCGGTATGCATCAGCAATTCTGTGGCAAATACAGAAGCAGAATAGTTGGACTTGAGATCGGAAACCGCGAGCTCTGCTCAATAAAAGCCAGGCCGAGAAAGCTTTATAGTACTGATCACCAAGTTAGCGGCGAAAAAATATTTTACCCGGAAAGCACTAGCAAAACGTCTGATGATAATCGCTCTAGGTATTATAGACTCAATGAGGACCATATTATCGGCGGCTCTAGATGATCTACAGGAACTGCGGTCTCTTTCAACCTATATCATAACAGCTTACCTAATCAGGAGAGTTGTTAGAGTAAAGGAACGGCGGCAGGTCATGCAAGAGTCAAGTTAGTTTGGGTTAGCCCATCATCAGGGTGTCTTTGACCAAAGGTCACCTTAGGGTCAACGGTAAGTTCAACTAAATAATAATGGTAAGGAAGGTATAGGGTTCCCTACTGGCGCATGGCACATCAACGGTTCCGGAATGGTGGACACTAATCATTTGGGGGCAGGGGTGTACCAGGAGAACCAGGGAGTTCCTGTGGTCTAACCTATGAGAAGACACACCACGGTATACCAAGCAGAGGTTTTCCCTATCCTGATGATACCGCAGGGCGAGGAAATGGACAAATGTTAAATGGCAAATTATAAAAATTTGCTCGACACCCTGGATCATAGCGCGGTGAAGAATAAGATGGACTTGGTTTAGATTCTTACACGCAATGATATTTCGAGCGATGAACAAGCGAACAAACTCGGGGGGTATCGCCGACTAATGTCAAGAATGACAGATTTGTTCAAAGCAACATAGTTCCTTGATAAAGAAATAAATGCTAAGAGCGGATTTGACCGGTGTATTTAGGGGCAGGCACCTTTTCCTCATATAGATTGAGGATAGTCCTATCTGTCCGGGATGTCGAGAAGCTGAGGAGATGTTATTTCACGTTCGGATAGAATGCGAAGCATTTGGAGCATTACAAGAGATCAATTGCAAGAGCTGAACTGGGCAAAAGTCCTGAGCTTCAATCGGTTGTCGAGAAGGCTACAAGAGCAGGACGGTGTTAGTCAATGGTCAGAGCAACGGGGTTTAGCAAAAGGATCGCCGGGGGCTTGCTCACTTGGATAAAGGCCACCTTAGGCTACTGCTAAAGGACTGTAATTGAAAATAAATTGGGTCAATAAACATATTTTGAAAATTTCGAAATATTGACTATTTGATAGTGGTCAATGAAAACAATGTATTGGCTTACTATTTTCACATAAAATAAAATTATAAAAGATGTCAGAATCGTCACCCTTTAAATGTTCAAATTAAAGTTTATGAAAATTTTAATTGATACCAGCAGACAACATCATCTACGTTAGCCGGTATTTCGATCATTAGGTCGTATCAGGTAATGACATCGAGACTATATTCCCGCCTAGTACCATAATGATCGCTATTCTTATAAAATAAGTAACTATTATTTGAGTTTCTCTGGAAACCTTAATCCTACTATAGATTGAGATCACCTAAATAGGCGAGTTAATCAGATATTCCTTTGTAATAATTTTCATGTTTCGCACTCCTAATTGGCCGTCCATGCTAAAGCACCGAAATAAATTTTTTGCAACATGCCATATATTATACAATTAATGATAACCACCATCCATATATTACAGGAAACTTACAGATTATTGGTTTTAGAGAACTTGGACTTGACATAGATCGACATATTAAAAATGACCAAATCGATAAGTGTAAACTATTTTCTAGTCAGGTATATCGTGTCGTTTTGGAGCAGGCAAAAATGTGCAGAAAACCCACGCTTTGATTTAAGTACGTAGGAAACATTTGAAATAGAGTGTATTATATAGTGAGCGAATATTGAAGAGAGAGAGTTACTTTGTATATTGGATTATATAGGCAAGTCTACTGTTTCGGTGGTATATTGAGAAAGGTTCATGGTATTTATCTCCGTTTAGGAGTAACAAAGTAGTAGTTAGTAAATCTCATAATGTGTAGAAGAAATCTTTATGTTTTGTACTTTGATGAAGATTAAAAAAATAATGAAATACATAGGTATATATTTCTCATATTTATTCCCAATATTTTTTGTTAGATTAGTGGCACTGTGAAAAATCATCGATGTCTATGCAATAAAAATAATTATCACAAAGGAATGTATAAAAGGACGACAATGTAACTCATTGACCTTCAAGAATAATGTAACCTTAATACATCACGCATCATATAAGTCAGTAGTGTGGTATTTTTCTTTACCAACAATAAAGAAAGTTGCCACCAATATTGTCGTGTTTTCTTTTCTTGTAAAACAATAAAAATTAGGATAAGATTAGTCACATCGTTCGCATCTTTTTATGCCCGCGTAGGAATTGCGGTCATTTAAAGTCCACACCTACTTAGAACATACCAATCGAATGAGTTAGTTATATATTGCTTCATTGAGTTACATCTGTTTAAATATTTCTCCGATTAAAAGTCTGGTAATTAGAGTTAGGTTTGGCATTTTCTTTTTAACGTTGTGCCGAACAACTTTAAATAAGTTATCGTGTTATCCATACTACTTTTATTTATAGTCCATGATGTACAATAAACAAATGTCCATAGATGCAACGACGTCGACGTTGGTACGAAAATTTTTAGCAAATAGGGAGAAATCTGCTTTTTTCTTTCTCAGAAGTGTTTTCTTACTAAAGATTCGTGCTTACAGGAAACTACCTACTTTTGCCGTCTCTAAATTGAAAACCTCACTTATAAGAAGCGTATGAATTATGAGAAAATTTGATATCAACATTTGTAACGGAATAAGAAGCTTCAAATAAAAGAAGAAAAGTCTTGTAATGTGTTTTCTTATTAGGTGTTGTTATTTAGGATCTCAGAGGTAGTTAGGGTTAATTTTGGTTAGTCCTGCACGATGTTTACCAAGTTACTGATAAATCACCCACTGTAATTTAAACTATACTTGAACAGCTGCGCATAGCCTTTAAAATAGTCTGTGTTGGTATATGTGTAGCGGATTCGGTAACAACTTCAATAATTTTCTACAAGGGCCTTAAAGGTCAATGCATATTCTTAAAAGATTTTTTGCATAACTTGTATTGTGTTTGCGGATTTATGATGACGCTGACTTTTCCTTGCTTGGCAATATCTGCATCCTCTGATATATATTTTAATGGAGGTTACATGCAGTTCTCACACCTATACTATCATTAGCTTTGAAACTATCAATTTGTTCATACTCTGCTAGCTATTTATTATTGATTTTGTCCATTATTGTTAAAACAAAAATATATTGTATTTCGTCTGGCCTTTACGGTAATATTATTATTTTTTTAAATTCTATTACCGCATGTTTTAGGAGTCTTGTTTCAGCTTCGTTGTTCTAGATTTCTGATATTTGTTTACTCATTATTGCAAAAATCTACCCTTCCTCCATATTTTCATCACTATCTGCTTTAGTAGAATGTAGATCAGGGTATGTTGATATCCAACCAGTATTTGTGTGCGTCGTCTCTTTTTTATATTCTACGGTATAGTCATAATCGATCAGTATCAGGGCTTATCTTGCTAGTCGTTTTTATGTTATTGATTTTGCAAAATGTATGGATATCTGTGATGATTCGATTTTATCTTCAATATATCAGACGACGTAGATGGTCCATGCTCCAAAGTACTTCAGACAATCTTTGACTGATCTACGCCACTGACTGCCGGATTCCTTTCGCTAATATTGCCATACATGCGTCTGCATTCAAATTTAAATTTTGTACTACATGAGCAAATTATAATTTATGTCTTATTGTGATGAATGTTTTTGTTTTGGACTACACTAACACTTTTTTTTTGGTGGCGTGTAGAGCAGGGTGGATTTATTTCCGTGTTTTGCGATGGGCTGTCTATTGGGTAGTAATTATAGCAAAAAGAAAACTCAACCCCCTGAGTTGCCATTCGAAGCTTTCCCCGGGGATTTGAAATTGGCATATATCTTTTCATATAAAATAACAGCTCTTCTCTTCTATTTGATGCTCTACAGCACATTTTATCCACAATGCCGAAACAGAATTTTTGCACTCGACGCGCCTTTCGCTAACCATGTTAGCACCATCAGAAGGGGATTAAACTAAATCATCTCCTGATGATTAAAACTCAATCATCTCCTGAAAATGCTACATGGTTAGCGAGACACGCATCGAGTGCTAAAATTGTATTTCGGTATTGTGGACAAAAATCTACTGTAGTGGATTTGGACTCAGAACTCACCACGAGGAAGCGGCTACTTTTAAAGTTTCACCAGAACTTCCATTCACCACCACCTCCTTCAACTATCGCACCCTTTCACCCCCTAACTGCTCTTCTAAATATTATGTAATGTCTAACTATCTATTGAGTACTGACGTTTTATATTAAAATGCGGCATTTGTTGTTTTGCAATTTGGTAAATCCTTCCATAGTGAACCTCCAGGATGCCCGTCTTCCCCAAGACACCCCGCATCTCTTTAAGACAAACACGAAACAAAGAACCTGGCTAGATCAGCGTCGCACCAGAGAGTCTGAATCTTGCCCATGCTACCGAACATTAACAATAGGCTGGAAGGTTCCCTCCAAGCCCCACCTCCAGCATTTCCCTCCTTGCCCCGCCGCGAGACCTGGTGAAATGCTGATTAACCGCTCAGGCCTCGTACCACGTCTCACCCTCGTATCTAATCTTTTCGTGAAAGTCTCGCATCTCGTCTTTGTAAGCGCTACATCAAATGTCCCAACTGAGAGTGGACCTTCTAATCTATTGTTAATGTTCGGTGCCCACACGAAAGCGGGGCATTCCGTAAATTAATCTCATTGTCCTCCATTCACCACCTAAACTCCTCCTTCTTTACTATTCTTAGCGGAGCCAGGTGCCATCTAGGAATACAGTGTCATGCGTGGGATCTTCCAAGCGCGCTGCACTCCTTCTTTGGTGGGCCAACAACTACTGAGCCTTTTCGCGGGCCCACGTATCATGAGCATCGTCTGTCTTATCCCCGTAGTCGTCCGCCATACCTCTCATTACATGGATATTTAGCTATCTCCATTTTATTGGAGCTAAAATAACTACGTTGAAGGTATTAGTTAGTAATGGAGGTTCCATCAGCTTGCAAGATTTCCAATCAGTGAGCTCTACAAAGTCGGTTTCACTAAAATTAATGTCTTGAATAGTAAAAAATTGTATATCTATATTCTGCATTTGCTAAAGAATTTTCTCTTTTAGATTTCGATTTATCTGACAACATCGAACATTCCTTTGAATCACTGATTGATAATTTTTAGAACGTCTTCTTCAGAACATCTGGATAACTAATCATATTTAATGAATGACGAGGATCTGCCTTACATGACGGCTTAAGCCTGTTATGAAACCATTAATCACGAATTCGCTTAATATTTGAAAGTTCCTTCCTACTTCATTTGAAAAAATCTTTAGTATTCTGTTTGACGCCGTTAGCCAAGTGGAATGGGATAGTTTACCCGGATTTCGATTTCTATGGTTCTTTGTGCAAACACCAGAAATTGCAGCTTGACATAATATGTCCCATACATATTTTTCATCATTACTTAGACCACCAGAAATAAGTGTTTGCAAGTTTTCACTTTGTATCGGACGATACAGCTTGTGAACTTTCACAAGTTTTTAAAGCTTTCCCAATGATACCAAAATATCCGCGAGGTCTACTTGGAGGTCTATCTAAGTAAGTGCCAACTCATTTGCATGTACAAAGCCGATAAGCCACTGGACCAACATTCTCATAGCCCCTTTTTTTATTCCCAGTCTTCACAACCCATGCATAGCAACAATATGGGCAAAATCTACCTTTTCCTCTAGAAATTTCACAATTCCTTGCTTAATATGAAATGCGTATGCGGACAGCGGCGTCACATGGCTAATGTACTTTGAGCCTGTCTCAGATACTAACACAATGTGTTCTTCAGCTACAGTGCTGTTATGAAGTGTGTACCCCTCATCTGTTGAGTAATTGTTTTATCTTTTCGACCGTCAAAAAATAAACCCTTTGCAACTTCCTTGCTCTTGCTCTCATAAACATATCTCCTCCTTTTTCTAACACGACTTATTTCACTTTTCCTTTTTCTAGCACGACTTTTTTCACTTTTGTCAAATAGCTTAGATGTATCGCTGTACTGAGATATTCTAAAATAGCAAACGCTCTTTCAGAGACACCAGCTCTATCACACGATTTGGCTAATTTTGGTAAGGAAATTCTCATTTGTCCAATATTTCTACATTATTGAACTCGAAGCAACCGATTGATATCTAACAATTTCTGACGTATCTTAGTCAAGATCAAAAGGATCAGGCGCTTGCAAAGCAACTTCTTGTATGTCTTGTTTATCTTGACTATTTAGGTGTATCTCTTAATTTCTTTGCTATTTTTCAATTTTGTTATGTCACTTATTGCAACTACGAGACTAATTGCCATTTTACGGTGATTTCACTGGTTTCATAAAGAGCCCTCTCTTTTGAAGAAACTGTGCTTTATTTCGCAAATATCCAAACGTAGCACACTCCGGCTCCTACCCCAAGACAATTCATTTTATTGTCGGAACATTCGCAGCAATTTATTAGCACTCATAAAACTCCCGATGGTCGCCACTTGATCAATATTATAAATAATGACATTATCTTCAATCATATAAATACACTGTTGTCAAGTAGAATAAATAAAAATGTAGGTAGTAAATAACGACTATCAGCGTATTTAGTCTACTATGCATAATATTGTGAAACTTCAAAGCTTTTGAGGAACTTCTAAAATTTTTTAAATTTAATTGCGCTTTTAACATGTCATTTTGTGTCACAAAAGACAACTTTTTCCCCGCCCTATTGTAGAGGCTTAAGCGATTAAAGATAAATCCATTATATAGAAGTTAATTCGTTTTTTCTCGAATTTCATTAATACAATTTATGTTTCCTCAATCTGCATTGATACCATCAAACACAGTATCCTAATTTCTGTAGATAATCGTGTTTGCTCCGTTTGTTTCTCGTAGTCCCTGCAATAATTTTCTTAAATTTATTGTTTTTTGTGCATGAGAAAATGATAACACCACACAAGTAAAGAAGAACTTGTTCATATTTTATATTTCAAAATAGATGGTCTACTAGTTCTTGAAAGATCGCTGGAGTGCCACAAAACCCGTATGCATTCAAAGGCCATGTCGAAGGTGCGAAAGTTCTTTGCTTTTTCCATATAATGTTAGAATATCATCTGGTCACTGAATTGATCTATCTGTAGTCGACGCAAAGTGCCGTTGTACAAGTTTGCTATTTGATTAGTACTGTAACAGTAGGTCTACACCACATAGTATAACTGAAAATACATGAGCAGGACTAACAGAGCTTAAGATAGACATAGAAAATGCAAAATCCATTAGAATTGAAACATATGTTACGCCAACAAATGGGAGGCGAAATAAACCAGTAAGTAAAGAAATGCTAGAAAGGAAGCGACGTAATCCGGCGTGGCTTCCTAGCATTTTCGTTATGTACTGGTTTATTTCGCCTCTCTTTGGGTGGTATACCGTGTGCTTCAGTTCTAATAGGTTTTGCATTATCTATGTCTATCTTATGGTCTGTTGGTTCTACCCATGCATTTTTAGGAACTAGCGAGGATATAGTTATATTCTCGTAACAAGGTTTTAGCGATTATCTGTAATCGATGATAATCGATTTTTGTAATTTTATCATTATCCGCTTTAGTCACATTCTTGATTCTAGTTGAATTTTTATAATTCGTCATCTATTAGAGTGACTTATCGTATTATTATAAATTTGTTTGTATTTACTGAAATCATCCTTTCAAGAACAACTTGTTACTGCAAATTAAAATCTAAGTATATAATATGATTTTTTTTTCAGCGCTTATTGGACTATTAGCAGCGACGTCGCATAATTTGTATAACGCTTTTAAATTCTTAGTTTCTAGCTTCATTAGGTAGCTCTATTTTGGTTGAGTCATGTAATCTTCTAATGCGCTAAGCTTGTTTGTTGTTTTTTTCTTCTGTGATGCACATAACGGCATTTTCATTTGCTTAAACTTCTTGTGGCAGATGTCTTTTTTATTGATGTTACTCTATTCTCTTTAGTAGGATTTTAGTTGCAAATATGTATGCGTAATGTTGGATCTTTAAATTATATGTTATAGCATTTTTTGTTTTTCCACAATGAAGTCCGTTTAGCACCTTATTGATTTTGGGTGCTAATATAATGTAAATTCTAGTTATCTTACATTTAATATGCATCAGAGAAGCTATAAATAATTGCGTCTTTCTCAAGTTTTTTTTAACTACTAGAGAGTGAATACAATTTTTATTGTGTCTTTGTATAGATTTTTTATTTATTTCGATACCAACTCCAATTTTTCTATATTCTCCAACTGCTGTCTGACTGCTTCTTTGCCGTTTGTTGTGAGATGCAGATGCTTAATGTCTCTCAAACTTTGATACATCTCTATACGATCTTATTTACTTTTCATCACCTCCGTTAAAATTTATTCCATTTGCTCATTGAAATCTACAAATTGTGTATGTAATAATGTCTACGTATACCTTCAAATGCCTTCCTAATTACATACTTTTGACTGTAAATAGTTGGGCGTTTTTTTCTCGACGCGCGCCGTCCAAGATTGTGGTGTTTGTTATGCCACAGGATAAGAAACAATCAGAATACCGACAGAAAGAGATGGAGCGATGCTTTGGAAGAAATTGGAAGAACGTATTGGCACAAATCCATGTTTTTCGCAAAGCACAGACGGTCGAGGTCATAGCGGCCGGTATCGGACCTCTCTTTCTGTTCGTATTCTGATTGTTTTATTATTCTGTGGCCATGCTTTCATTAATTTCATTACCTGGTGAAGATACGATGTAAAAGTGTCTTGTACCCTTTGTTATATTCTAACACTAGATTAGTAGATGATTTTTCCACCATACTTGCCATTCTAGGTACGTCATACAAAGTTTTTCTTGATATGCTGTACTTAAATCACACGTATAATAATACCTCTCTAAGTTGGAATTGAATGAATCGAGTATCGTCTTGACGAAATGGCGAACATATATATATAATCCTACAATAGAAATGCGGGTTTCTTCATTATGTTTGCCGGATGATGACTGATTTGACCAATACGCTTTAAATAATAATAATGATAATAATAACAATAATAAAAATAGTAATAATAATATCACTGAAGTTGTTATTACATTATTGAATATAAATTCAGAAGATGAATTTGTAATTAGAGATGTGGGGATAAATAAATTAGGAGGTTTATTATTAATAATTAATATATTTGTTGCACATCTACATATAACGAAGAGGCAGCGGTAACTTGCTCTGATGGAAAAGCTACACTCAGGGCGGTCTAAACTAGGACTAATTCTAAATTGGTTCAGGAGTGCAGTGGTGCCTTGGAACCGCTTAAATAGCAAGATATTGAAGGTGATATGAAGAGCCGGGAACGGGGTGGCGGGGAATGGGATGGTAGATTAATTTATATAGAAACGGAGCTTCTTTTTCTAGATTCCAGCTAAGAGCGGTAATCACAGTACGGGCTTATCAGACCCTCTCAATAAAGTGGATAAACTTTCGGAGAGGCCTGAGTGTGAAAAAACCAGGGCGGAATGGCTCCTGACCAGAAGTAGGCGGCCGGTCACTGAGCATTTGCTTTCGGGTCATTATAGGTCACTGAGCCTTATTATAGAGCACATGAGCCTGATTGACTTTCAAGAGAGCGCTACCAGCCGTAGGTGTTGGAGGATGATAAAACCCCTCTTCATCAGTTGATCAAATGCGCAACCTTCGCGTCGGTAATATTGAAAGACGAGGAGACTCTGTGCCTGCTATGGCGAGAGGACTTGATATTCATCAGGAAGTCAGGAAAACCAGAATGAACTGGAGGTGGACTGGGCGGTTGAAAGAGATCTGAGGCATGCTACAAGAGCCCCCATGCCTATCAGCAATGCGCTTTGGCCTCCCCTCAACTACTGCTCTAACTACTACTACTACTATGTCTGGTGATCTGAGCGGCCAATGAAATCCGATATATTTTTCGAATTTTTTTTTCTGTATAAACATATTTAAGTACCATATTTCGTTAACTAAGAGTACTTTAGCCTTATGCAGAACTATTATATTTTATCATACCCCGTATTATATCAAATAGTTTTGGTTTTTTTAAAGCACATTTTACATACACTGATAAAATCTCTAAAGCTTTCCCATCACTAGAGAACTTTATGGGGAACGCTGTATGTTGGTCGTATGTTAGCATATAAACTTTCGTCGTCTGCTGCCATCTCCTACAAATATACTGAATCATGCTAGTAACTTGAACTAAAGAAGACTGGTCGTTGCGAAGAACGCACGAATGCCTTAGAAGGCATGGTAGCGGTTTATTGTTTAGTTCCTATACTGCTATAGAGATGTGGCTACGCGAAAATATCGATGTTATGTATAATTCTTACATTTTTAATAAATATTTAAATTTTAGAAATTTGGATATTTTTGAGATTTTCCCAAATATGACTGATGAAATGAATATTGTATGTTTTTCTTTCTTCTGCATTTCGTGACCAACACATATTGAATGATTTAGAAGTTTTATGAATATGTCTCAGCGTATTATTATAGAAACTTTATTTGCATTATCAGATTGTTTAAGCTTTTTTTTATATTTTATACCTAAAACGTATTTTTCTGTAAAAGGTCAGATGTATTAAGTGTGACTCACATTATCAGTTGAGCCAACCATGTTGTTGAGATTATTTATTTACCTATCAGTTGACTCTAATTTCTGAAATATCAAGCTTTTTTATGTGGAATATTCTTTTAAAATAGACTACTTTCAAATTTTGAATAGTTTTCTTAAGAATTGTATTGAGGCCAAGCAAAGAGAGAGACAGAATTATTTCAAGTTATATCAGAAGAAATTAAAATTGTTGAGGTCACTAGTGAAACTGCTCTTCCCATTTGGGCTTGTGACTAGCACTAGCTAATAAAAAAAAATGGGAAGTGTTCCTGGAAATACAAATGTTGAGAGAATTTCGAATAGCTCATCTAACTAAATATTAAAAAAAAACAGGTGTTTTTTAATTGTAGATGTATAGTTAGCCGCCATAAGTAAATGAACACACAGTAATCGTTGAAGAATTTTGATGACATTTTCAAAGAGGATATATTTTCTTTATTCCAACATTCCAAGATGATTTCAAAAGAGTCGAAAAATGAATGAAGATACCATTGACAATAACATCAAAAAATTTATGCAATTTATGACCTTAGTTATAGCTTAAATATCAGTATAAAGCAAAGGTGTAGGTCTAGTTTTTTCAAAGAAGAGGACGAAGAAATGCCCCGTGTTCATCGATGTTTAAATAGTCGACCATTAACTAACTTTGAACGTGTCAGAATAATTAGATTACGAGTTTATTCGCATTATTGCCCAACGCGTGGGGCGCAGTGTCCCTACAATATCTCTGTGTTGGCGAAGATGGACGCCGTTGACCTGGTCGCCCTAAACGCACCACCGCCCGTGAAGATAGTGCTCCTCGGCTTGTGGCTCATCTAAACTGTTTTTCCTCATCAAGGGAAATTGGCGATAAATGAAGAGGTTCAGTTAACCAACAAATCTCCAGTGTATCGAAGAATTCGATCTTTTGGGTTTAGATCATATAGACCATTACTTTGTTTGGCTCTACTCCACGTCATAAAACAACACATTTAGAATAGTGTAACGAAATATTGAATTGGAATGAGGAATGGAATAGAGTCGTTTTTGGTGAAGAATGCCGATTTTGCTTGTGGGGGTTTATGATTGTTTTAGGATGGTCAGAAGAATCCCTGGGCAAAGAAAAGACGTCCAGTTTTCTGTTCAACGTCATACGACACTTACTCAAGGTGTAATGTTTTAGGGGGCTATATGTCATGAGAGTAGGTGTCTTTTAGTGGTTATTCCAGCAAATGACCGGTATTTATGATCTCTTCAAAACCCAAATTTCCAGCAAAATAATTTTTCGAGAATGCAACATTAACTTGCTTCCATGCCCTTCTAGATGCCGGGTTTATCGCCAATCGAACACGTGTGGGATATGGTTGGGAGGATAATTAATAATTGACAACCACTCTCAAATAATATTTATGGGATAATGTGAATTTGTTCCCATAGCACACTTCTCAAAAAAATTTTTTTTTTGGAGGTCAATAAATCCACTATTTTAAAAAATAACTATAAGGACATATTGTAGAAGAATGGGAAAGCATACCACAACCTAACATTGATTCACTAATTGCCAGTATGCCGAATCGACTAGCAATTTATTGGTCGATTATTTTGAAAGTTTTATCGATTCTTAGAATAATCAAAAAATATCCTCGCTGAAAATTTCAGCAAAATTCGTCAAATTATGGCGGCCAGTATATTATTATTTATTGGTCTATATTATTGTGGCCAACTCATCTTTTGGGGATAAATATTTTAGACCACTTTAATATGTGGTCGATAGGACCATTGCGGCGTGGGGCCCAGGGTATAAATTAGCACTAAGTTAAATTCATTGATCCGTGCGATGTTTATATACCTAAAAAAAAAGCATTTTTAGGTATTTTAGCTTCGCTACGGTAAATATGTTTTAGCTGGTGCCAATCGTGGAACCTTGATCGAAACAGTCATATTAACTGGCGTGAAAGTCAAACACAGCGTTCCCTGGGAAGCTGTTTTCATATGGACATTTTTTTATTAGTAATTTTACGTAAAATAAATCACGTTGCGTTATGAGAAAATGGTATTTAAAGGATAGGAGAGGGCGGCAAAAAAGTCTATAAATTCAGAATTTACCCAAAAGAGAAGTACTTTTGATTTTCATTTCAGAGCAAAATATAATAAAAAAATGTATTGCATTATAATTTGTGCTCAAATATTAAATTTCACAAACAAGATCAAATATCGGGAGTACCCGATTTCTGAAAATGCGTTTATCAATATCTAATTCTAGGTTTGAAGACCGAGATTCAAAACAAAACATAATTTAATAATACTTTTAGCGTTAGAGATAGATTATACGCTTATTTTAATTTACTCGTGAATTTGAAATACTTTCAGTTTTGGCAGGGCCGAACATCAGGAGAGAGTTAAAGATTTATTCTTGAAAATCTAAATTACAAAAGTAAACGAAATATACGATATCAGCAAAAATATGAAATAAGCAGAGCTCTCTACCTAGGGTTGTGTAACTAAACGCGGACCGAAGAATACTAACCTTTATTTTTACGTTAAGACCGAAAATAGGCTTGCTTGGCGACGTACTCGCCGGTGTGTACTTTCCCAGCAAAAAATAATAACCATTGAGCGTGGTTCTTGAAATATAACAGCTGGGACAGTAGGTAGAAAACTCTGCGATAACAAAATATGGTCAACTATCTTATAAAAGTAAATTCGAAATGCTTAAATAAAAGCTTGATAAATAATACATATTACGTGGGAGCATTCGCCCACATCACCCCCCTGCCAGTGATAAGGCTAAGAAAGTCCAGCCTGGAAACGATCAGGAAATCTAACTACTCGGCCTCTCTGAGTGGTTCGTCGCTGTTCAGCAGGAGCAGGATTCACGTCAGCATAGTCGGCTGCAGGCACGTCTGTAGGCGGAGGAGCGGCCTGGGTGGCTGGAACGATGGTGTAGCTGTGTTGCAGGGTCTGCGGTGGGGCGGCGACGTCTTCCAAGTCTTCTGATAACATAAATGCCGGTTTGAGACGTTCTATGCTGACTGTGACGTCACGACCGCGCATGTGGATGATGAACGTCTTATCGGACCTTTTAAGGACCTTAAAGGGACCATGGTAAGGCTGCTGCAGTGGGGCTTTGGAAGCATCGTGCCGTAGAAACACATAGCTTGAGGTCGCAAGATCCTTGTGCACGAAGATTTTCCTGCAACCATGTTGGGTGCCTGGTGTTGGTCGAAGTTCTTGCATGTGTTCTCGCAGTTTCATAATAAACTCAGGTACGCTGCTGTCTGTCTGACGATTTGCGGAGAGAAATTCCCCGGGGAGTCGGATGGTCTGTCCATAGACCATATCCGCAACACTGGACTGGAGGTCTTCTTTCCAAGCACAGCGAATGCCTAAGAGGACTGTCGGTAAGGTGTCGGTCCATCGCTGGCTGGGGTGGCACATAATAGCGGTCTTGAGCTGACGATGGAATCGCTCTATCATGCCATTTGCTGCAGGATGATATGCTGTGGTGCGCAGGTGAGTTGTACCTGTCAAGCGGTTCAGGTGCTTGAACAAGTACAACTCAAATTGACGGCTTTGATCGGTTGTGACTCTTAGAGGCGTGCCAAACCGACATATTCAATTTTTGTAGAAGGCTTCGGCTACAGTTGCAGCTTCTTGGTCCTGCAGGGGAACAGCTTCAGGCCAACGAGTAAAGCGGTCAATCATCGTGAGGCAGTAGCGGACTGTTGGCATTATCACAATGTCCATGTGTATATGCTCGAACCTTGCTGAAGGTGGCATGAAAGGAACTATGGGTGTAACAGTGTGACGGCTTATCTTTGCTCGCTGACACTCCAGACAAGTTTTAACCCAAGCTCTGCAGTCTTTCTTGATGGATGGCCACACAAAACGTTGCGTTACCATCTTGACAGTTGCATTGGCTCCGAGGTGAGAAAGGCGGTGGACAGTGTCAAATGCGGCTCTCCTGAAAGGTTTGGTAATAAAGGTCGAACTGCTGCAGTAGAAACATCGCATAATAATAAGGTGTTGATTCCGGGAATCTGCATGCGCTTCAACTGCAGAGAAGAGTTCTCCTGCTGCCATTTCTGGAGTTCGATGTCATTTTTCTGCGATGTAGCGAGGGCTTCAAAGTCTAGAATAAATTCTAGTTCTTCAATGCGCGACAAAGCATCTGCCACTACATTGTCTTGACCGGAAACGTGCCGAATATCGGTGGAAAATTGGCCAATAAAATCTAAATAGCGGAACTGTCGTGGTGAGCACTGGCTTGCTTTTTGACGAAATGCAAATGTTATAGGCTTGTGGTCTGTAAAAATTGTAAATTGTCTTCCTTCTACCATATGACGAAAATGACGAATTGCGAGGTATATTCCCAAAAGTTCGCGATCGTAAGCACTATATTTTTACTTGGCAGGGCTAAGTTTCTTCGAAAAAAAACTTAGGGGCTGCCATGCACCTTCGCTCCACTGTTGTAGCGCGGCACCCACGGAGAATTCCGACGCGTCACAAAAAATGGCGAGAGTCGCGTCGAATTTTGGATGAGCAAGCAAAGCAGCCTGTGCAAGGCTTTCTTTGGTGGCTTCAAAAGCCGCGGATGCCACAGGTGTCCAATTAACGGGTATTTTACCCTTAATATTGTTTTTTAAAAGTTCGTTTAACGGGGCTTGCGTTACGGCAGCTCTAGGTAAAAATCTGCGATAAAAGTTTATCATACCTAGAAACTGACGAGGCTTTTTTGCTGTATCCGGTCGCGGAAATGTCCGAATCGCGTGCACTTTCTCGGGTAACGGGCGAGTACCTGCTTCGGAGACTAGGTAGCCAAGAAAAACCACTTCAGCTTGACCGAACACGCACTTCGCGGGGTTAATTACGACTCCATATTTCATTAGTCGCTCGAAAAGAACCTTTAAATGACGTAAATGCTCTTCTGGCGATATCGAGGCGATTAAGATGTCGTCGATATACGCGTAACAAAAATCTAGTCCGTGAAGCACTTCGTCGATAAAACGTTGAAAAGTTTGTGCCGCGTTCCGAAGGCCAAAAGCCATAAATCGATATTCAAATAGCCCGAATGGAGTTATAATCGCGGTTTTCGGAATGTCTTCTTCGGCTACCGGGACTTGGTTATACGCGCGCACTATATCCACGGTCGAAAATATTGTTTTTCCGCGAAGGCACTGGGAAAAGTCTTCAATGTGCTTAATAGGATAGCAATCAGGGATCGTTCTAGCGTTGAGTCCGCGGTAATCCCCTCATGGTCTCTATTCGTCCCCCTTTTTCGGGGCTAGGTGAAGAGGTGCTGCCCAACAGCTTTCGGAGGGTAGTGCGATTCCTAATTTGAGCAGCGTATCAAATTCTTTCCTGGCAGCTTGGTATTTAACCGGAGCGAGTCGGCGTGGTTTGTGCGAAACTGGTGGTCCAGGGGTGGTCGCGATGTGGTGCTTCGTTGCGTGACGGATCGTTTTAGGAGTTCCTTCTGGGCGAGTAATATCTGGAAACTGCTTTAACAAGTCGTGAAATTGAGACGAGCCCATGACCGTTTTAATGGAAGGTATACTACACTCCGTCACCTCTCCTGGAAAAGTAAGCGTAGTGGTAGAATCGACTAGGCGTCCATTAAGTAGATCAGGAAGTAATCCATAATATGCCAGAAAATCTGCTCCGAGAATGGGTTTAGAAATGTCGGCAACTACAAACCTCCAAGTGAAATCCCTACGTAGGCCGAGATCGAGTGTGAAAGTACAGGTACCATAAGTCGTTATGTTAGTTCCATTAACAGCGGAAAGTACATAGGGTGACTTTTCACGCGGTTCTCGAAGTAGGTGATGAGGGTAAACACAGAGATCTGCTCCTGTATCCACTAAAAACTGCACATTGGTTGACTTGTCTCGAACGAATAAACGGCGGGATTTAAGTAGGCAATGGTCGCTACCCGCGATTAACGATTGCCAGCTTCGTTTTCCGACTCCCACTCACAAGGCTGATTGCAACTTTTAGCAGCTTGACCAAATTTATAATGGTAACAACACATACGGGATTGAGAGCGGAAAGAGTGTCCTGGGGTAGATGGACGCCGAGGACGGGAACCGGAACGCGATCGATTTCGCTCAATGTTCGTTAATCGTGTCTCGATCAAATCAAGGCGCACTATCACTCGTTCCAAGTCTATAGCGAGCCTCTGGATATCGCTGGAATGACTGGTGGTCGGAGCACTTGTGGTGGCGATCGATGGACGTGACGATAAAATATCGTAGACGCGATCGGCGGTTTCTGCTGCTTCGGCCAAAGTGTTACTTGTAGCAACAGTGGTTTGTATGTCGGTAGGAAGGCGACTCTGCCAAATGGTTTGTACTAGTGAATCTGTAATTGCTGTACCTGCTAAGCTTTGAAGTCGTCGAAGGAACTGTGATGGTTTGTCGTCGTTCCTTTGTTCTTGCTGGAGAAGCTGCTTTGTTTTCTCCTCCTGTGACGTACTTAACCGCTTGATCAAGCCTTCTTTCAGTAGATTGTACGAGTTTGCATCAACTGGTTGCACAATAATGTCTCTCACTTCACTACTAAATCGGCGGGGTAGTGCCTTGAGTACACTTAGATACCTTTTTGCGTGGGCGTTGATGGATTCAGAGGTGAATTGTAATTCCACCATGGTAAACCAAATTTCCGGGTCTGACGGGTTGAATTCCGGGAGCGGAGTGGCGACAGAAATCATTCTAGCCGGTAATTCATCCACGTCATTAGGCATTATCGTAAAACTCGCGTAACTGCCACAAAAATACACAAATATCTCACGTTGTTGTTACAGAAATAATATAAATCTTTGACATTTTCTTCAAGATTAAACTGTGTATTTCTAATTAGTTTTAAAAACAACATTGTTTTGCGTAATTAAATTATATTATGCTGTGGGCAAGGGGGACAAGTGTTTCCTTATGTAATTATAAAACCGATTGGTTCAATCATCCATTAAATTGAAAGAGCATAAATCGAAAAAGTTTAAAATCGCCTGATATTTTTCACGTTTAAGCTAAGAGTAATATATCACTCACGTGAAAACTTAGAGGGACATTGAAAGATTACTCCATGCACTTTCAAAATAAAGTTTCTCAGCCGAAAGAGTAAGTGCATTGCAAGACATATTTGCCGAAAGGGACGGCATAGCATAATAATTTTCAATATCTCTTATTTATGTTGTCAATATTCTACGCTCGATGTGACGTATCATATATCCTAAAAATTGTATTTATGGATAAATGTTGGTCGATTCTTGTGTTAACTTCATATGACTGGTTCAACAACGCTATTGAAATCGATACAGAAATAGGAGACAGAAGTCGAGTCAATGGCTGCGAATTACAGAGTGTCTGTTTTAGTGCCTAAAAGTACTTGTTTAGGAACGAAATGTAAACAAAGTCAAGTGTATTATTTGGGGTACATTAAAGGATGGCGATTGATAATAAGTAATTACTTATCTAAGCATCTATAAGATGACCCTTCTCTTCCTATTTTTCAGAAAATACCGGAGGTTTTTCGTAGATTTTTCAAGGGTTTTGTATCTCAGTACCTATATCTAAATTTTTTGATTTCTTATCGTAATAACATTTTATAAAATGCATTACAAGTAAAAGTATGCTAATAACTAAGGCTAACGTTACAATTGTGTATTTCTTTTAAAAAGAGTACTTATAAAAAAAACTCTGTAGATAATGGATTTTAAGAGCATTAATATATTTCTTTGTCTGTTTAATCAAATAACGATAAGTTTATTCTACCTGGATCGAAGGTTCGTAACTAGGTTCATAATAACAATGCAACATATTAATTGGAATAGTAGTCGGCTTAAAACTAACGGCTATTGTTTGTGAGTTTTGTTTAGAAAACTTAAAATTGGTAATTGTTATTTGGTAATATCTCGGAAATTGAATTTGATTGGAATTCTTTTCTGTAATAATTATCAATGATTTATCAGACATTGAAATAATATATTTATGCTTAAAATTCATCAGGATAGTTGGACAATGGCCTTTTAAGTTTATGATGAAATAAAGACACTGACCTTCTTTAGGGAGTTTTTTGGCCGTACATAAATTAAAACTTTCAGTAAGTGGACACTCTTTGTCTAATTTAAAGTAATTAGTGGTTGAACTTAATAAATATGAACGTTTTATACTTATAGCACAAGAATAATAAATAACCAGAATCCAAACTCTCAACTGTCACCGTGTATATTGTCTAAAAGCGCTGGGTGACCTTCAGTCCACGTCACAGCCAGAATTCCATGAGCGTGCTTACGGCATTTTTACTGATTTAATATTATCCATCTTATTAAGAAAATAGTACGGAAAGCGGGATAGCTGAACCATTGTTTATACAGTGTTGAACTTTAGTTGAGAATAAGTGAAACTAACCAAAAGTTGATTGGACGACTAGCCCAAACTAACCAAGTCTATTAAAATTGCTTATAACTTATGGGAACCGTCTCAAATAAGTAAAAAATAGGTTGATACTAAGTGAAACTAACCAAAAGTTGATTAGACGACTAACCTAAACTAATCAAATCTATTAAAATTCATTATAACGTATCGGAACCGGCTCAAATAAGTAAAATAAGTTGATACTAAGTAAAACTATCCGAAAGTTGATTCGACGACTAATCCAAACTAACCAAATCTAATAAAATTGATTAAAACGTGTCGCAACTGGCTCAAATATGTAAAATAAGTTGAGACTCAGTGAAGCTAACTGTAAGTTGATTGGACGACTAACATGAACTAACCAAATCTATTAAAATTGATTATAACATATCGCAACTGGCTCAAATAAGTAAAATGAGTTGAGACTAAGTGCAACTAACCGAAAGTTGATTGGACGACTAACCCGAACTAACCAAATCTATTAATATTGATTATAACGTATGGTAACCGGCTCAAATAAGTAAAATGAGTTGAGACTAAGTGAAACTAACCGAAAGTTGATTGGACGACTAACCCGAACTAACCAAAGTTATTAAAATTGATTATAACGTAGGTATCGGAACCGGTTCAAATGACTAAAATATGTTGACACTAAGTGAAACTCACCGAAAGTTGATTAGACGACTAACCAAAGCTAACCAAATCTATTAAAATTGATTATAACGTATCGGAACCGGCTCAAATAAATAAAATATGCTGGGACTCGATAAAGAAGTATTCACTTCTATCACGTGTACTATGATACTTGTGACTTTTTTTATTTGTAAAAATGAATGCCTATCCTTTTATGTACTGTTTTGCATGTTAATGATATGTCTGTTATAACCAGTTCAAATGACGAAAATAAGTTGAGCCTAAGTGAAACTAACCGAAAGTTGCTTACCAAAAGTAACCAAATCTATTAAAATTGTCATAATGTATCAAATGACTAAAATAAGTTGAGACTATGCTAAACTAACCGAAAGTTGCTTCAACGACTAACCAAAACTAACCAAATCTATTAAAATTGAATATATCGTATCGGAACCCGGCTCAAATAAGTAAAATAAGAAACTAAGGAAAATTAACCGAAAATTGATTAATATATGATTCTCTCACACTCTTGCTCTCCTATAACATCGATAAAGAAGTATTCACTTCTATCACGTGTAATGTGCTACTCGCGACTTTATTTGCCAATCTCAACGAATTATGGGGATCCTAGAGTCCAAAAAACATTAAATTCTGAAAAAACAAAATTTTATCACTGTGTGTTTGTCTCGGCCCGTCACACGACTTTTCTCCAAAACCGTTAGGCCGATTTCTACCAAAATGGTTATTTTGGAATTTCGGGACATTATCTCCAGACGTTTTATAATTTTTTTCTTTAACCTTACAATTAATGATAGTTTATATAAAGAAGAATATAAAAAAATTGGTTTTCACAAAAACGGCCTTAACGATTTTCATTAGATTTTCTATATGTTTACAATTTAGTAGGCAAATAATACGTACTACCCCGTTTTTCTGTGAAAAATCGGTGCAGTCCTTTTACTCTTGAGAAAAATGGACAAAATCGATTTTCTCGGAAACAGCTCCAACGATTTTCTTCAAAGTCTGTACGTATTTACCAATTAGTCAGGCAAATAATATTCACTTGTTTGTTTTCCTAGGGAAAATAAGATAAGGCCACTTTACTAGTGAAAATATTGACCTTCCAATTTTTCCCTGTTCTGTGGCGGAACTATGTTCCAACTTTTTTTTTAATTCCAATAAGCGAGAAATTAGTACCGTTTATTTAAGAATTTTTCCAAACCATCAGTGTTTTTCAAATTGACAGATATCCGTTTTGATAAGTTTTCAGCACATGGGCTTAAGTTTTAATTTTAAAACCATTCCAAATAATAATGTCCTGTTGAATCCTATCATATCAAAATTCTCCGCTATATTAACGCTGCCAGGTATTTCATTATCAGCAGCAAAATTATCTATTAATATAGTACATAAAAAGATAGGTATTCATATTTACAAATAGAAAAGTCACGAGTATCACAGTATGGTTACGATAAGTTATAATGAATTTTAATAGATTTGGTTAGTTTTGGTTAGTCTTTCAAACAACTTTCGGGTAGTTTCACTTAGTATCAACTTATTTTAGTCATTTGAACCGTTTACGATACGTTATAATAAATTTTAATAGATTTGGTTAGTCGTTGACGCAACTTTCGATTAGTTTCACTTAGTTTCAACTTATTTTAGTCATTTGAACCGGTTCCGATACATTATAATAAATTTTAATATATTTGGTTAGTTTTGGTTAGTCGTTGAATCAACTTACGGTTAGTTTCACTTAGTTTCAACTTATTTTAGTCATTTGAGTCGATTCCGACACGTTATAATAAATTTTTTATTACGCATGCATCATAATCAACGATTATCGCACGCTGCAGCGTGCTTAAAATGATGTTTATGATGCGCCTACTTTTTTAAAGGTTGCTATAGAAACATTTGATCATGTCAAATGTGACAGATTAATATATTCATCAATATATCCCTTAAGTTTAATATCTAAAACATTTTTGAAATTATGATGCATTCGTAATAAAAAAAATAGCGTATGATATACGTGTATAAGAGGCCTTTAAAGCCCTTACGACTTACAAAACACTCCGCTGCGCGTCGTGTTTTGAAATATGTCGCGCGTGCTTTAAGGACCCTCTTATACACTTATATCTTAATATACTATTAATTGATTAGGTTAGTGTTGATTAGTCGTCCAAGTGTGGTACTTAGTATCTACTTATTTTACTTAATCAGTTAGTTGTCCAATCAACGTTCGGTTAGTTATTTATACTGACGTTTTCAGCGATTTAATCATTCCAAAGATCTTAAAGATGCTAATAAATAAAACCACTTATTTTCTAACCAATATATTTATTTCGCCAAATTATTAACTTATGGTTTTTGGTTACTCTCTATTAATCGATTTTAGTGTATAATATAAGTTAACTTGTCCAAAAATCCATTAAAACACAATACACTAAACAAGGGAAAATGCATCCAAAGTATACCCCCGCATTTCCAACAGCTATAATTTTACCATATTTTAGACGATCCGTTTACTACAGCCGCAACGCCTACACTGGCGAGTTTCGGCGGAATTTCGGCGGAACGAGCCGTTCGAGGTCACGGCAGATGAGGCGTAGCAACAAGGAAACATTGGATTCTGGATATTTATTATTCTTGTGCTTATAGTTTTATTTAGGATCGGGATGGACTAAATTCTAGGTCCGTTAACCTGCCCCTCCCCTACCCCCCCCCCCCCCCC
>MU182365.1:187085-205814 GCA_016904865.1 Pissodes strobi | reverse complement strand
GGGGGGGGGGGGGGGCTAGGTTAACGCTAGCCCCCCCCCGCACCTTTTTTAATTGCAATGCTGGTCAGCACAGCTTCTTTGGAGCTAGCACAGTCTAGCACTACTAGAAAAAATAATAATAATAATAGACCACAAAAGCGCGTTTTGTTTTCTTGTTGTTTTTTCTAAAAACATTTTAAAATCATTATCTACAGAGGTATTATAAATAAGTTTCAAAACAAAAGAAATTGAAATTGGTTAAATAAAATAACTTATACATTAAGTTCTGTAAACTCTGTGTTCTGTAAACTTTGTTTCCGTCAAACCCGTTTCTTTGGAATTTTTAAGCTTTTTGGTGCTTTCAGAGCTCAAAGTCCCATTAAACACCACTAATACTTAAGTGTTTCTATTAATAACAATAATAATAACAAAGATGTTTTATTTAGCTAATTAAGTACATTGAATTGTTTAAAAATTATTGAAGTTGAATTTGCCTTGCTAGTTCTCCTTCTTTCTTGTATTTCGCACAAAAATTTTAGGTGGCTGTAGTCGATTTTCTAAATTCGTCTCTTTGTTTATGTTTAACATATTAGATATATTATCTATAGCTGGGCTAAACTTTGTTGGTCCATGTAGAGTAAACTATAAAATTATGCAAAAGTAGGCGATACTCTGAATCTAAACCCCTTCTCGAATCGCATAAATTAGGGTACATATAAATTAATCTCTGTAATAATAATTGCCCTAAAAATGGTTGTGCTAGGCTGTGCTAGCTGCTAAGCACACTCCTATAACAATTCTCTTTACCAACACTCAAAAGAACCCAAAGGTTAACTTGCCCCCTCCCCCGCATAAATTAGAAGATATCCTTATTACTATGAGTGTGTTAGCTCTAAAACAAATTGTGTTAGGTTGTGCTAGATCTCAATGCCCTGCGCTAGCGGTTTGTAGAAACAATCAAGGCGGGAGGAGGGGCGACAGGTTAACGGATCTAATAATTTTTGGGGCTCGTTCCAAGAATATAATTTTTCGACCTCGTCCGTCTCCTACCGCGGAACCTATTTGTGGTAGGTTCCCACTGAGGACAGATTCGAACTCGCAGTCGTGGAAAACCTCACCAATCCGAATTTCAGCCGATTATCTCCAAGGCCTCTTTTGGGTACCTAAATAGGTGATGGTAGGTTCCCAAAATTTTTTCCGTTTAAATCGCTCTGGTCCGAACTGCTACACCGACGTCATCGATTTCGGCCGAAAAAAAACTTTTTTCTGGAACTTGCCCGGTAGGTTCCACGGGCCCCTAATGTTCGGATTCGCTGTTTTTGACCCCGAAAACCCTCGAGTACCAATTAGACCAAATCGCAGCTCACATTCCCTTTAACCAAAATGGTTGTGCTAGGTCTAAGCTTGCTGTTTTGACTGAAAAATATTAGCTGAGGGTCGGCCGGCAAAAATGCATTCCTTCCCCTATATATTCAACTGTAGGGGTGTGTGCTAGTTTTTAAAATGGTTGTGCTAGCCTGTGCTAGGTCTAAGCTTGCTGTGCATAACAATTATATTTATCAACCCTCAAAAGAACCCAAACGTTAACTTAGCCCCCCCCCCCGCATTTGTGGTCTATTATTTTCAAAAATGTAATAATTGTGCTAGCATTTTTTCTAGTTGTGCTAGACTGTGCTAGCTACAAAGAAGCTGTGCTGGCTAGTATTGCAATTAAAAAAGGTGGGGGGGGGGGGGGGGCTAGCGTTAACCTAGCCCGCCCCCCCCCCTTCAACAATTAGAGGATATCCTTATTATTAAGAGTGTGCTAGCTCTAAAACAAATTGTGCTAGGTTGTGCTAGATATCAAGGTCCTGTGCTAGCGTTTTGAAGAAAAAAAATCAATGCGGGGAGGGGGGGGGGGGGGGGGTCAGGTTAATGGACCTCTAAATTCTATACATTTAAAAGGGTTGTGAATTTATCAGTGGAATATGTATTCTAAAAATTATCAAATCGCTTTTGAATAATTGAATAGTGCATTACACTAATTTGCACAAAATTAATTGCAGATTCTTTGTTATTGCACGTGGTTTCATGGGCGCCGGAATATTAAAATAAAGTATAAAAGTACATTTCAAATTCAGTGAAACATGCCTGAAAATTACATTGATTATTTTCTTACAATACCACAACAGCTTTTGAAAGATATTTCAGTACCCACCGACGTGTAAAAACCTGGTTGAGATCAACCATGTCTGAGGAAAGACCTCTGGTCTCTATATGCTTAGCGTTCACAGAGAATTTGAGAATAATAATAAAGACAGAGTTATTGAAAAAGCAATAAATCGGTTTTTACAAAAGAGAAGAAATCTGCTATTACTTTTCTCCGATTAGAAAAACATAGGTATGTACAGGGTTATTCCTCATATTTTGACACCCACCTACAGCCTTTATTTTCGGAGATAGAAAAAAACTTTAAATACAGAAATTATAAGATTTTTTCAAAACCGCCATAATCCGTCATCAGACAAAACAAATAAGCATTGCAAAACGTCAAAAAATACCGACTTGTGTTTTGTTTAAATGGGACACCCTGTAGATTGTCCGCTAAAATGAAAGACCCTTTCGTCCTGATTTCAAAAATATATAACATGTTCACATTTGTTTGGACCGTTTTTGAAATATTTGATAATAAACAATTCACGATTTATACCTAATTGCCTATTTAATAAATAATTCATGTTCGTCCATGGCAATTGTGATTTATAAAACACGCAAGTAAATGTAAATCGTGAAATGTTTATTATCAAATATTTCAAGAACGGTCAAAACAAATGTAGACATATTATATATTTAGGAAGGCTTCTTTAAGATTAATCCTGCTGTTGCCAATTATGTCCACATCATCTGCGAAGGCCAGTAGTAGGTTGGGTCCTTCCTGGTAAAATATTATAGCCGTTGGTGTCTCAATCTTGGCTTTCCTATGTGTATATTCCAGGGCTATGTTGAAGAGTTGGGGTGAAAGCGAGTCGCCCTGTTTAAGTCCCTTGTTGATATCAAAGAAATAAGAGTAGCTCTGTCCCACCCTTATCTTGCATCTTGTATCCTCTGTACACATCTTTAGCAGGGAAATCAACTTTTTGGAAAGCCCAGTTCTTGCATTGCTTCCCACAATTTTGTTCTACATACTCTGTCGAATGCCTGTTTAAATTCAATAAACATCTGGTGGAGTTCCCTGTCAAATTCCCAGCATTTCTCCATTATTTGTCTAATGGTGAAAATTTGGTCTATAGTGGACCTTTTAGGTCTAAACCCGCACTGGTAGCCCCCGACTATCTCCTCCGTATATGGTTCAATTCTCCCCCGCAGGATACTGGAGAGGACCTTTTAGCATGTATTTAGCAGAGTTATTCCACGATAGTTTGAGCATTTCTTTTTGTCTCCTTTTTTATGGATAGGGACTATTACACCTTCCTTCCATGGTTCTGGTAGCATTTCGGTGTTCCAAATCTTTTGGATGAGCTTATGTATGGCCCTATGCAGTGTTTCTCCACCATATTTTATACACGGCAGGTATGCGGTCGCTACCAGCAGCTTTGTTGTTTTTTAGTTTCTTTATGGCTTTGACTGTTTCTTCGTATGTTGGGGCTGGTATCTCTATTTCAGCTGTCGATATGCTTATGGGTGTCGTATCTGTATTTACCTCTTCGTTAAGTAGTTCGCAAAAGTAGTTCCTCCATGTGTTTAGGATCTCTCTTTCGTTGGTTATATCCTGTCTTATTTTTCTTATTGTATTCAAATGGTGGTGTCTCTTTTTCTTTTTTATTATTCGGCGTGCTTCAGACCTTTGTTGTTTATACTCTTCTATGTTAGGTGCTGTTGGGTGATGGAGCATATTTTTCCTCGTCATATTTCAATTCAATTTTACTTTTGTTGCCTGTTGCCCTGCTCTACTTTTTTACGTTTAATTCACTTGGGAAGGCGTGTTTTTTTTAATGATTTTAACGACTTTTGGGTAACAATTGGACGTGACACCCCCAAAATTATCCACCTTCGGCGAATTAGCCTCTGACAGACCCTGCGGCGAGCTTTTCCCGACTTGCCCCCCTGCACTTTCACCAGCCGCCACCGGCGCCCAAGAATGGTTTCAATTTGCGACAGATCTAGATTGATATTATTCATTAAGGATAAGATTCCCATGCAAAGTTGTAAAAATTGATTTATCTTTTAAGTCTAAATCTTTAAGTTTTTCCAATATTTGGATTTGGTTATACTAAATGATTTTCAATTGAGTGTCCATAGTTTCGGTTAGTTTTTAAAGACTAGTTTTTTATGGTATTCATCTTCTGCGTAGAGTATGTTAAAAAGCCACTTTTGCGCTGATCTTACTAACATAAATTGCCCGCGTCTATGCCTAGAACTGGGTTTTACATCATTTGTGTAGTGTTTGAGTAAACTAGATTTTCTATTTCATGTAAGGTCTGTTTGAGTATGTTTTTTGTATGTCAGTAACGTTAATATGGTTGTGTATCATATGGTGTTCGTCGGTAATGAAGCTGATCCCTTTTAGACCAGGTATCATTATGTTATTGATGGGTTCCATCTCGTAATTTAAGGATGAATACATTGAAAATTAAATAACGGTTGAACTTGAAAAGCCTACACGAACTTGGGAAAGAAAATGGATTAGTGTCGAGTTTCTGATGTGAACGTTTATGATAAGTAAAGACCGGATTATATGCAACCCAATGAACATGCGAATAAAAATGCATGTTTTTTTAATTTATGCAAGATATATGAAAAAAATACATAAATATACAATGACTATGCAATAATAATACTATTAAATTTTGATATTCTAAATTAAATTTTCACTTAATTTGGGTATTAAATAAAAATAAATTAAAGTTGCATAAATACAATTTTTCTATTTCAATTTATACCAAACTTATATTAATACCAATTTGAAAAATTATAAAACGTACTAGTTATTACGTGTGCTTCAAGATTTTTAATTGATAAATTGTGACGTCTATCACTAAGTACACGTTTGTACAAAGAAAACGATCTCTCTACATATACTGAAGTTATAAGGCCAAATTTTAATTTTGGCCCTAAGGCTGGTCCAATAGCCAGTTTTTCCTAACATCAAGTTTACGACCAACATTAAAACCATAACAGCTATGTTTTTTTCTATTAAACTTTCTAATTTTGCCACTACTGTTTTTTGCTACCTCACTTTATATTTGTTTGCAATTTTGTACTCATGTTTCTATTATGTTCATCGACTCTGGTAGATTTGTACACGATTCTTCTAGTTGAAAAATACTGTCTGCTAGAAATACATAGTAACAATTAATATACATTTACTGTTGTTCCGCTTTAACAATTTGAAATATTTCTTTACACTCTTTGATGCACTGTGAATCATGAGACATCTGTCGAATTAAGTCTTTCAATTTTTGGAAATTATTCGCATAAAATCTGGGCCTGTCAGATGGTAAGGTACTCCGGGAAAATTTCCCTTGTAAAACTTCACTCTTAATGGGCCCTTAATGCATATTTTATTCACATTTGCTATTAGGTCTTTGACCAATGGAAAGGAAGCTATAATAATTTCCGCAACCCTTTTTAATACGTAGGCTAGGCAAGTTACATGAATGTTTTTAAATTCTGTCCTGCCTTTACCATAATACGGCGCAATCGGACAAATCTATAGGAACTGTATTCGACAAAAAGAAATATGTTAATGTTTCTTGAATAAAACGGGAAACGGTAGAGTTGTTTGTTTTCCTGTTATTTTATAGCTATGAGGCAAGCTTTTCCAGGTTCTTATTCTATGAGTTTTTCGATCATTAAAATGACCATGTAATGACCACATGAATCAATTGTTTCGCCGACGACAATATACTGTATATATATATATAGTTACCTCCAATTTTGTTCTTGACCTCATCTAGCACAATACCATTCACCTTTCCAACGACGTTTTTTCTTAATGTTGATTCATATGGAGCATTAAATTTTGAATATTTTTTGCACAGCAATGTGAGACCCTGTCTTGATGTGTTTTTGGAATTTCTTTGAGCAGGAAACAACTTCTAAACGTACAACTGCGGCTACGACAAACGACAACCTCAATAATACTGCTAAACTGTAATAAATGTGAACAAATACATTATTTATAGACGGTATAAGGTGTAGGCAAAAATTCTAGTTAAAACATCTGGCTGAAAAAACGCACAGAATAATGCCATTTCTTAATAGATGAGTAGTTTATTACTTTATGCAAGTATTTTATTACTTTTTTTTACTCTTAGGGAAATCCCAATATAAATTGAGTTCAGATGTTCAGCGGCAGAGGGGCATAAAACGTAAGAAAATAGAAATCCCAAAATATGCTCGTATATGCAACAGTTCTTAAAATATGCATGTCTCCCTCAAAAATATACAAAAATGCATTCATATATATGCAAAATGCATAAAATCCGGCCTTTAATTATAAGCGTTAATCGGCGGCCGTATCTTTAATAATGTAAGATATTTCTTTTATATCTCTTGTTTGGAAAAGTTTTTTTATATTGTTCGTTTTCGTACTTCATTTGTAATTCTGTTTTTATCTGTAAATTTAATGTAGTATTGAGCTGAAAACTGTAACACACGAGGAAAGCACATCGATTTAAAATTAAAGAAGATGCTGAAAATATGAGAAGAGAACACTGAGCACTAAGAATGCCCTGGTGTCCATCCACCACCTCTGCTGGATGTTATGTTATAGTTAGTTTTAAATTGGTATTCCGTGTGCAACTTTGTGAAGCAATATAGTGTTATACATCAAAATTTTGGAAAAAATATGTAGATTGCGAATATCGTTGGGGCGTGACTCATAGGGGTGGTAGAAAGGGAAAAACTACCCTTAAATTGGTTTAGGGGTGGCCTTGGAAAAAAATTGTAGGAAACCCGTTGAAAAAAAGTTGGAGGTTCTCATATTTATTTCTTTTTCAGAAGAAAATATATTATAAAATTATGCCTCTCGGCTATGTTGAAAACATATCAAATAGACGAATTTGGTAGTTAAGTAAATTAAAAAATATAAAATTAGTCATCATCGGGTTCACTATCAGAATCAGTGTCACAGGTTGTTTTTTCATCTGCCTTAGCATTCAAACAACATTCTGGACCAGCTTCACATTCACACATTTCCGTGCAAAACATGTTTTGTGCGGAACATTTGCATCTTTGAGAACAATTATTTTTCTTACACATTTTACCGGATTCAAGATTTCTTCAGGTGCGAGGAAATACCACACATGATTGGTTCTAATTCTACCCCATTACTACCAAATTGCCAACCGTAATTTGTTGGTTGTGGCCTGTAGATCTTGATTCCATTCCATGCACTGATAGTGACACCTCTGTAGCGCCATTTTTAAAGATGCTCGTGTGGGGGGCATATTTTCAGTTGACACTTGCTTCTGCGTAAACAACCACCACCTTAATTGTTCTGCTAGACTCTACACACTTTTCTTGGGCGGTGAATATAATGAACAAATAAACAGTTCAATTTGCTCAATATCATAGTCACTTAATATTTCGCTTTTGCCCAAAGCTGCTAACGCCTGAAAAATGGATGGAGTTGCTTCCAAAAACATTTTCCAAAAACTAATTTTAGCTTTTCCTTTGAAACTACCTGTGACATCGGCACCCGATAGGGCATGGAGACCAGGAAGTGCTTCAGCCTTTAACTGACCAAGGGATTCGTATATTGGGTGTAATGGTATTTCTCGACAGCTAGAACCAATACAAATAAATACACTGTCATTGTGTAATAAGGTCGCCCTTCTCACAGCAAGTATCAAGACATCGGTGTCTGGTGAATATACTCTTAATATTTTTGCTCCCTTTTAGATGCATCTAAAGAATGTAATATTATTTTAGTATCTGCATCTTCGTGGGAGCTCTCCAAATGAGCCATATCGACACATATATCGGTGGACACTTTTGTATTTTTAAATGAGCAAACGACTTTTTTCTTATGCTTGTTGCCATATGCTATAAAATTGTGTGAAAAATACTGCATTATATCTTCTTTGGTCGATGTATGGGACAATAGTTTTTTAATGTAAGTATTCTTTAGGTTAATTTTATCGTCAATGTGGTAACGTATAGGGTCTATGCCTCCTTGCCTTCTGATTCTTTCTGAGGACTTCAGAGATCCAATAACGTATGTGTCAAAAATTACGTGTATTTCAGAATAGGAACCGTACTTTTTAATATTTTGTTGGAAAATGGCTCTGACAAGTCAGAAAGATATGTGCAATCTTTCAGTGAAAGTATCTGTACTTATGCCATTCCATCAATGACAGCAATACTGAAACCCGAGTCTTGGTCTTTGTCATTCACTTCGCTACAAAACTTTTGCTTGCCTCCAATGTCTGCTAAAATGTGCATTAATTTGCTTTTTCCCTGCAATCGTGGTATTGCGGTAAGTTCGAAGTCACCAATGATATCTTTCAAATTTAACTCTGGACGACTTCTGCATATCAAAACACATCGAGAAAACATATTCATATCTTGCTTTAGCTGTATAATGCCGGCTTTTGTTTTAGCGCTGGCTTTTTTTAACATCGACTTATTTAAACTTAAACCTGAACTTTTTAAGGGATCCCAAAAATTGGTAGTTTTATTTTTAATTCGGTTTTCTAAAAAGTAATTTTCCATTTTCTCACCTACGTCTGACTTAGCACAAATATCTTTACAAACTATGTCTGTAGCGACGCGTGTTGTCACCAAATTTATAAAATGATTCTCATCATATGAAAATGGATTTGTGAATTCCTCAACTGTTTTTTTCAGAGCTTTTAAATTGGCACATATTCTTGTGGACTTTTTGGTATTATGCAATTCATGGTGAAAAAGATCAGTTTTATTTTTACCAAGTTTATCAAGCACTGTATTGGATAAACTATTCAGATAAGGCATAGTATAAATGCGATATAAAGTTATCCCTATGTAGTGGGATGATTTCCTAATATTTGTAGCTGGGAAACTTCAGTTTGTAATATAAAGTTACCCCTAAATAGTAGGATGATTTCATAACATTTTTAGTTGTCCAAATAAAAATGGTTGGATACGCGGAGTGTTCAGAAAAGGGCAAAAGGGCAGTAACTATGGCGGCCATAACTTAATCAATACATTAGTACTTGTTTTTGTAAGTTAAGTTTCATTGTGACAATAGCGACCTAAAAATATTTGTTATAAAATCATACCCCGATCAAGGGATGGATTGATAATATTTTTTTAAATGTCACATCGACATTACGTGAAACAGAAGAAAAAATATTATTAAACCCAATAATTTAAATTAAGTTAATAGGTTTTCCATAATATAGGTACTGGGGTTCTATAAGGGTGGTTTTCACCCTTCTTCCACCAATACCAGATACGCCCCAACGAAATTCGTATTCTATATAATTTTGGGAACATTTTGACGTATCGCATGTTATTGCTTCACAAAGTTGCACACGGGATATTATATTTGGACAATTCAAGACTGACTATTACTTATGTTGCTGATTCTGATCATCATTGTAAGATTTAACCACCCTAGTTTAATAAATAAATATCGTTTGCTCTATATCGCATTGATCTTTTGGGAAATAGCCGAAACATTTTCTTGGGGCATTAAAAAATATCTGGTAATACTGTCATATAACAATAAATCAAATAACCTTCCTTCTTCAAATTAGGGTACAATAGTTTCGTAACTTTTAATGCCACGTCTAAATATAAAAGTGTTTAAAACAACACGTAAAATTACTGCTTTAACAATCCCGGATATTTAGTTGAGATTTATTGAAATGAAATTTTTCAAGTAACATTTTTGTTTACTAATATATTTCAAAATATTACAAGTTCTTTTAACACACTAATTTCTTTTACCTTGAGTATGCTTTAAGTTTATTATTATTTGGACACAACAGTAATTAGCTATAACAGGGCTGCAAATAAAAGTTAGCAGCTAAACTGTATAATATAAATTTATGAAATGCAGAGTAAATTTTTAGGTTTTGGATTAACCTTAAAGCATGATTAAATATGAGAAAACAAAAACAAACTCTTTCCGGTACAAGTTCCTGAACAAGATTTTTGCCTACCCACATATTTGAGAATTAAAACGAAGCCAACGTTTTCATTTCAAACCACATATTTGCTCCCATCTTAAAAAGGACTTTTAATGCTTTTTACCGTTAAGAATATGCTTGATTCGGATGTTCGCTTATAGGTTTGTAGTTCTTGCCGTCTAGATAATCACTACTATACCTAAAGAAATTGTTGTTTTGTATGTCTAGTTCAAATCTATGCACCTACATACGTACGATAAGCCTACTTTAGTTATAGATATTTTTATGAACTCTAAACAAGTCGGTTAAGGAGAGCTGATTAATTAGTGATAAAATTTAATTAGTAATAATAAGCAGTTGGGATATTAAAGATAAAAACAAGGTATATAATAACGTACGGGGCTCAAAGGAAAGAGGAGTTTTAATTACGAGAATAATCATTAAGTAAAACTTCCCTTCTCGGAACTAAATTAAAATATTGTAAATCCAAAAGCTTAATGGAAATATTGGACACAATAAAAAAATTATGAAATGTATATTAAAAAGGTTTATTTAATGAAAATGTCATACTACTACATTAAATGCAAAAAAATTAAAATTACGTATTATTAAACATTGCAAGCTCGGGGAATCATTATTTACTTCAGTCCGTCACCTAGAAATTACACAAATGTGGAGTCCTTTTCGTTTTATTGATTTTCCCTTTACATTTACAAGTATTGGTTGCAGTCGTGCGTCAAAGATTTTATTGATATTGTTCTGGCTTTTGATTTAAAATGAGGAAATCAAGACGATGTTTGGAAATATTGCATTTTAGTGGTAAAAATACTTACCAGTAGAGGTATTGTCCTGAAACGTTTTATAAAAACGCATCTAAGATAAAAGCACATTTAACCAAAGTTTGTAAAAAGTGCCTAAAATATAACATGCAAAATGATGACAAAAAATGCTAAACAAGTTTCAATGACATTAAATATATAACCAGTGCTGCAAGTACCACATCAAAGTACTCAGTATAAGAAAGTTAAGAATCAATAATGCTGTTAGTGTCATTACATTTGTTACCAAAACCATCAACCTCAGCCATCAAAAGTATTGATATCGATATTCAAAAGGATGGTACAGGCTAATTTTAATCTATAGTCTCATTTAAAGAAGCAGAAAAATCTGCAGTATTAAAGTTAATTAACAAATGGCAAACATTCATTCAACCTGTACATATGCTGCAAAATTACTAAACCCAAGATTACAAGAAGCTGAGCGAAATTGCAGATTACCGTTGTAGAAGCGGTAAATAGTTTGGCAAATATTTTATATGGAAAAGCAGAATTGAAAGCCTAGATTCCTGGTGGAAAGGCCTTTGTTCGTCATCTGCATTGCCAAAAGTGGCCTCGCGGATTTTGATGATGCCAATATAGTACTCGCCATAGTCAACGCATTGATCAGATTCGTCCGACGCTTCAGAGCTATCGTCACAGTTGGGTTCTTCATCTTCAGACGATGACGACTTCTTCTTGGCCCTCTGCTTCGTTAGAGTTTTGAAAACTTTATTTTAACTTTTTTTGTCTTTACCTTTGTCGTAGAAATTAATTTCTTTTTTCTGTCAGAAATATTTTCCATGCTTGTCAGTTCCGTGCCAAGTTGCTTGCTCCTCTTTCTTAATCCTGCCGCTTCGACTTTTGGCACAGGCGAAACAATATCAAGAAATTTTCCAGGAGTCGCGTTTCAGAAGCAGTTTTATCATCTTTGTTTTTATCGTTGACAATAAAGTTACCTTCTTACTGGATTTTTTCCGCCGAGCATTCTTTTGTCTTGGGGGAATATATCCAGAACATACTGGTTGTTCCAAGTCCTCTGATAAATAGGTAAGCTGTTTTTGTCTTGGGCCACTATATTCAGAACATTCTGGTTGTGCCAAGTCCTCTGGTAAATAGGTAAGCTCAATTATTGCCTCTTCTGTTTCTTCGGATTAGAAGATGTGGTTAAAGTATCATTAACGATGTCAGGAACTCTATCTTCTTCAACAACTTATGTGCTTTGATCAATTAGAAAAGCGTATTCAGAAATAGCAGATGGGTCGAATGGTACTATTCCAGTAGCTCGAACAGGGGACTGAGCATTCTGAATAGTTGCCGCACGTTGCTAGGCAGAGTTAAGGAAACACCGAACTGAAGCCTATTTAGCCGCTTACTGGGGTTTGTTCTAATAAAGAAGTTGCATGTTTCATAATAATAACCTTTAAGCGATTTAAAAACCCTCTATCTAAAGGCTGAAGGAATTGTGTGGTATGACTTGGTAAACAAAATTAAATTAAATTGTTTTCATCGGCATATTCCAACAGTTCTAAGTTGTTATAATGTGAGGTGTGCCCATCCAGTAGAAGCAAAACTTCGCCGGAGGGTTTTCTAGGAACGAATTGTTCTTTAAGACATTTTAGAGAAAGTTCGTTGTTGATGTAAGCAGACTTCTGGGGCATTAGACTATCGAACCACTTGGCATGCCTTCTTCATATTCCTGTTTTCTGTTTGTCCCTTTAAAGATTCATGTGGAAGGAATGAAGGAGCCTTCTGCGCTGCAGCAAGCAACTAGCGAAATCGTTTCACCCTTCTCGGCAGACGTTACAGACACAACGTTTTTCGAGCCCTTAATCGCAGCTACCTGATCTGATGGCCGGGTATTCAATTGGAGCCCAGTTTCATCGACGTTAAAAATATGACTTGCTTTATTGTAAGTTATGCTGAACCAATATGTCGTGTAATAAGGCAAAGTATTGATCAACATCATTTTTGTTCATAGATACGGCACGTGCAGATGAAACTCCTTCTGCTGTTCGTATCGACAATTCGGGATTTCGCCTAAGAAACGACTCAAACCAAGGATAACCTGCCATTCGTTTGCGAATATTAAACTTATGTTTCATTTTCAGCTTTTCAGCAAGATCGAAAGCCATCGATCTAACCATTATTCTGGTAGGAGCAAGGTCGCGACTTTGGAGCTTTTTTATATGAGCCACAATTTTTCTTGCGCTAACTGTTCCGAAAGACGATGTTGGACATAATCCGCACTTTTCTAGGATAACGTCTTTTTAATGTTGTGAGGGGTATGCAATATAATCTAGATGCTCTTAAAACTGCCTGCTTTTTTTTAATGGTTCTAGTACGAAGAACTTTTTAACAAAGACCCGTTTAGCGAAGAAACTATAGCCTGCGGTAATGCGCTCATGATAGCGCTGAGCGAGGCTCGAGAAAAAAAGTGGATAGACACCCTTGAGCGAATGGATATATCGCACAGCAGCAAGATGGCTTGGAACTTAATCAAAAAGCTAAATGGAGTAGCTCACCAACTGCTCCTCAACGGTAAATCGGAAAAAAAATGCCAAAAAAAAACGCATCAGTCGGTTTCCAACAACCGAGAAAAACCACTTTAACACGCCCTTTACCATAAAAGAGCTAGATAAAGGGATAAACTCACTGAAAAATGGTAAAGCAGCAGGAGAAGACGACATCTGTTTAGAGCAAATCAAAAACCTCGGAACAATAGCAAAAAACTGGATTCTGAAACTTTTTAATACCTGTCGAGTTACATTACAGATCCCAAAAGTATGGAGGAAGTCGAAAGTCATAGCACTACTAAAACCTGGGAAAGACCCTGAGTCTCCAAAAAGCTACCGCCCCATATCGCTTCTTTGTCACCTTTACAAGCTATATGAAAGGCTAATCCTCCAACGATTAGAGAGAGCTGTTGACTCAAAAATCATTCCAGTCTTGCACCAGCCAAATACTAGCACTGACGGAACACATCGAGGATGGATTTGAGAAAAAAGAATTAACAGGCTTGGCACTCGTCGATCTAAGCTCTGCGTACGACACCGTCAATCACAGAAGCTTGCTGTATAAAGTCTATGACACACTGAAAGACTACCAACTTGTTCAAATGGTAGAATCCTTACTACAAAACAGACAATTCTACGTGAGTCTCGAAGGTAAAAAAAAGTCGATGTCGAACCCAGAAAAACGGCTTGGCTCAGGGCAGCGTACTAGCCCTCTTCAATCTCTACACCAACGACCAACCAACACCAGTCTTTACCAGAAACTTTGTATATGCCGATGCCCTGGGCATCACAGCGCAAGGTTTAAATTTCGGAGAGGTAGAGCAAAAACTGGAAGCTGCTTTGAGTATGATGTCCACTTACTATCAGGATAACTCTCTATGACCGAATCCCTCCAAAACCCAAGTCAGCGCCTTTCACCTCCACTCTCGACAGGTAAATAGAAAGCTCAACGTTACCTGGGATAACAACAACCTAGAGCACACAGATAAACCTACCTATCTTGGAGTCATATTAGACCGCTCCCTAAGATACAGGTTCCATTGTGAAAAAACGCGGAAGAAGGTGGAGGCGCGAAATTGTCTTTTGAGGAAGCTCAGAAACAGCAAGTGGGGCGCAAGACCAACAGTACTAAGGACATCAGCGTAGGCGTTATACTTTTCGACAGCGGAATATGCCTGTCCAGTGTGGAGCAGATCCATTTACGCCAAAAAAGTAAATGTCAGCCTGAACGAAACATGCAGGCTTATAACCGGCTGCATGAAACCCACGCCACTGAACAAACTGTACAAAGCCTCGGGCCTCTCAGACCCTTACTCGCGTAGAACAGCCTACGAATACACCGAGATAATTAAACAGACCTTCGATGAGCGTCACTCACTATTTGGACACGAGGCGCAACTGGGCAGACTAAAATCAAGAAGGCGCTTCCTGGGCGCGCCACTGGATGAACCACCCGCCTGTTATCCAATAACAGAACTCCCACCGAGCGGAACATCAAGCGACTGGACAACCTGGCGAATGTTGAATCGCATCAGAACTGGTGTAGCCCCTGTTAAGACCAATCTCATCGGATGGGGCCTGTTGGATAGAAATGACGACAAGTGCGACTGTGGAGCTATACAGAATATGGAACACCTACTTATCTGCCCTAACTGTCCACATAGATGTACCCTCGAAGCTTTATGGACAAACAATCAACAAGCATTGGACACAGCCCGTTATTGGGCTCAGAAATTGTAGTTTTCCGGACTCGAAAAAGTAAAGTAAGTTTAATGGTTCTATTGCTTTTTTTTAAGTTTCCTTCGGTCACTCAGCTCTAGAAGTGCTTCCTCTTCTTTTGTAAATATTCGGCACACCTGGAACAAATTTAAATAAAATAATTATTATAATAGATGATTGGCTAGTGACAAAACACTAACGTAGAAATTCCGTATAAAGGATAGATGGAACACTCGAACCGTCTATTCCTAACAAAAACTGTCCCAACTCTCCTTATACATCGAGGAGAGATGGAACAGTAAATAAAATCTATAAAAATGGACAATGATCCTCGTTTGGAGGTTATATTAGTAAAGTAGCCGTTTTCTAGACTAACTCCTGCAAAAAATGCAAAAATATTTAAATTGTACTTGCCTAATAGTTTAACTAAACTTGTCACCAAAAAACTATATAGTGTTCTAAAGATGATTTTAAAATTGTTGACTAAAATGACGAGCAACACGTGCATCAACAAGCGTAAACTACTTTGTTAGGTAAATGAAGATTTGTGATGTTGCCAGTTGCTCACTGCGCTCCACCTTTGTCGAGATCGATTACTGTACCATCTCTCCTTCCTTACCATCTATCCTTAAATTACACTATGTGCTTTTGTTTTTTTTTTTAATTTTAATTTTTATTTTATTTATAAATTATTTATTTTGCTTTGAAGTAATTTTGAACAGCTTAAGTTACTTTTGAAATTTTTATATTCAATAAAAACATTTTATTTTATTTTTTTGTGGTTAGCTGAAATGTGGAGGCATTATTTTTAATGAAAATAAGAAATGGTAAAATTGAATAAACAGGTTTGTTTATTTTTTACGAGAATATGGTCTTGAACTATTACGTTAACAATTTGCTCAGTGCAAACATAAAATATTTTCAACTTTTAACCAACAAAAAAAAATCAACAATTCATAACAATTCTATGAAAATTTGTTTATCATTTAAAAAAAAACTTAAAATTTATAGTTATTCAAAAGGAATCCTCGCCATTAATATACGAAGGCGCGTGAATGACTGAATTAAAATGCATGATAAATAAAAATCCTACACGATGCTGTATTTATTGAGCTCTAGGATGAAACTTTACTCGCATAATAATTTAATGGTGTTTGCATAAAATTTCCATTTCTACTTCATTTATTTGTGAATGAAACTAACCAAAAAACACAACACAACACAAAAACAAAATAAAGTATTTTTATAGAATAAAAATTTTTTAAATCTATTCAGAATTATCCCAAAGCAAAACAAATAATTCAAAAAAGAATTAAAAATTAAAATTTCAAAAAAACAATACAAATTAGTAACGCTGGTCTCATATGAAAAACGATAAAAAAATAGGCTCGTATTTAAAAAAAAAAGAAGCTGTCGATGACCGTTTGAAGATTAAACGCCGGATTCCAAGCTGGATAGAGTGGAAACAGTTGCAATGCAAAAGTACAAGTCAATTTGAAATCCCTTTTTAAATAAGCCCAGGAAGAAAATTAAACGATTTTTGAAAATTTCCATTTTTGCCGCATATCTCGGCAAGTACTCGAAATTTTAAAACTTTCTAAGCGGCATATTGTTAGGCACCTAATTGCTCTAATTTCACCGATACAGTATCGCTTACGGTTTTCGAGATCCCCATACATAGACTGTGATTCGAGCAACCCTGTACAGCTACAGGCGAAGATTTGCTGGGTTTGTTTTGGTTAGACCCTGATTGTTCCAGTTAATTTTGGTGGATTAAACTAAGGTAATTTCTTGAGCGGAAATTGCGAAATAAAATAAAATGAGCCTGACAAACTTGTTACTATAATTATTTTTAAATCAACATAAATTGACAAAAAAAGCTCATCAGAGCTGACCAAAGATAACGGAAACCACAAAAAATATATTTAATACATTTGGCAACGATAATTGTAAGATGTGAGAAATTCGTTCCACCTTTTTAGGGCCCCACATTCTTAAAATAACAAATGTATGAATTTATATTCATTATCTATTTAGCTCTTGCGCTCATCCACTGTGTGATTGTCTATTAAAATATGAAGGTATTTTAATGTTCCAATTTTCTCGAAGGCAAGTAGCAATCAATGAATCAGGTCGGAGATAATATTTAAGTATTTTTAATTTTTCTGGCATCGTTCTACAGTTTACCATAAACATGTTGCGTGTCGCTCAAAGTTTGCCTGGACGAAACTGGTTTAACCATTGAATTAGTTGATGCAATTTTGAAAGTACGTCGAGACGTTGTATCTTATTTTTAATTGACGCAAAAAGAAGAAATTACAGAATTACTGCGCATCATCTTTAACCTAGTGTTACCATTTAATGCTTCTTAAATGGTCGAATCTAGTAACATACATTTTTCCGATATATAGCGAATAAACAAGACACACTTCTCCCTTGTGATAAAACTGTAACGGTCGCTGAAGTTGGTCACAGTGCTTGACCGCGAAGCTCGTGTATCTCTTCGCTATGGGCCGTAAGGCTTTGCTGCTTGCCCTGGTGATTTTCGCAGGAATTACGAACGTGCTCGGTGACGACGAAGAAGGGCTGAAAGAAGAAATAGAGATTTATAAAATTGCCCTTGATTTTGTGGATGAGTGTGGATCTAAAGACTTGTCATTATGTTTAAAAGTAAGTAATTATGATATATTTTTGGTCTATAGCTACGCGAAATATTTATCATAATATTATGATCATAATGCTTTACATATTTACGTCGGGATTTATAGGAATAAATAAGGACCAAAAATATCAAAGAAACTGCAGACATGACGATACAGGATGAATGAGGTACGCGAGTGAAAATCAGAAATTAGTATTTTCTAAGCAAAATATTTTTAGTTTATTTCTCGGTTTTATCTATGATATACATAAATTTATTCGGATCAAAATTAGGCAACTCTAAAGAAAAAGGCTGACCTAGACCTATGCCATGATGTAAAATGAAATTTTTATTTAGGTTATTCGTATGATACTGCGTGAACTTTTGTATAAAAAAATGGTATCTAGTTAAGCTCAAAAATAAATAACTTTGGCAATAGTTCACACCAGGTTTAATTCGTGAGTTGATTTGTAATTGCTTTGTCCAAGGCAATTTTTTGAAAAACTACTTCATTTACCGTTAATGCGAATTGAATCAACTTACTTTTATACGGTTACTTTTAAACATTAAATATATCCGGTTTGTAAGTTCATATATCTTTAATTGAGATGGACTCTATTTTTTTTTCGTAGAAAAATTTTGTTCTTTATCGTCCCCCCCATTTACCTTATTATCTCTTCAATGTGGGAAATTAATATCTTAGAGCTTAGATGGGTTTAAGCGAGAAATATTTTTTAATTTAATACCACACGAGAAGAACGAGAGCAATTAGATACCTATTCAAGAATATCAAGATTCTTCTAGAAGATAAGGGAAATTCTATAGTAATAGTGTATACATAAGAATATGGCAAAAGGTTCGTTAAAGGCAAATATAGATTATTATTATTATTATTATTAACTAAAGGAAAAATCTATCGGAAAAATCTCGAACTGTTGTATGTATATATATATATATAT
>MU182365.1:121933-182085 GCA_016904865.1 Pissodes strobi | reverse complement strand
ATATATTTATATCGATCCGCATTAAACCTCTTCCTTTCTTGTTTTAAAATATAGGGTGTTTCATTTAAAAAAGTGTAACTTTCTTTGACCATCATGTATATAAAAAAGTGACAATTAAAGCAATACAAAAAAAATAAAGATCATTTTACTAGGAACAACTTCTGTATTTAATTTTTTTTTCCAACCCCCCGTAGTTTTCGAGATAAGGTATAGGCCCCTCTTAAACGGGCCACCCTGTACATACTTATGTTAAAATTAAAAAAATTGGGGTTGGCTGGAGAATTGCTTAGTTTACTTAATTTTTATCTTTTAGAGAGGCAACAGTTCGCCGAGGTCGAAGGCTTTAAGTCTTTTGAGTATATGGTTAAGTCAAGAGTTCACCAAAGTTCAAATATGGACCATTTGTTCTTTTGTTTATCCATAAATGACCTAGCAGACTGCCTATCGTGTCACAAGCTTATTTTGCTGATAACCTAAAAATGTATTGTCACATTTCATCCATTTACGACTCAGAATACCTTCAGAATTAATTGAATCTCCTGGCTACATGGTGCAATAATAATAGACTTAGTCTTAATATATCCAAATGCTTTGTTCTCTCATACTCCTGGAAAAAAAATCATTTTATCATTTAATTAGGCAATAAAATCTCAAGAGGTGCAACACTATAAAAGATTGGTATAGCAATTGACGAATTGTTTATCGTTAAAACACATTTGCTAAATGCAATGTTATCTGCCTCAAGATCACTGGGTTTTATTTTAAGAAACTGCAGAGCATTTGAAAGCCAAAGGGAGTTAAAGGTGTTTTCTTGCAAATTATGCAATAGTTATCTGGCACTCAATATATCTGGCTTATATCAATGGTTCGAGTCTGTCTGGAGAAAATTTGTCAAACATTTAGCTTTTAAGCAGGATGACGTATATTCAGCAAGATGAACTTCGAAGAAATTGCATCTGGATCGCAGGGGCGCCCTAACGAAATTTGCGGCCCGGGTGCAAGATCTTATTTGCCGCCCCTATGTATGTCGACAATAAAACACAATAACATTTTATATGTATTAAAATATAATCTCATATTTTTAAATCTATTTGAAAATTATTATTTAACTGCCAAAAAGTTAATAAAAAAGACATTTTAAATAAATGCGCACGTAAAAATCTACTTATTTATTTTAATCTTGACCTTTTCACTGCAAATTGATCGACAACATCAGAAATATTTAATTCAACACATTGACTTCCAGTACTTATTATGCTTAAGTTAGAAAGTCTTTCTTGAAACATAGTTGATCTTAAATAATTTTTAATAAGTCTTAATTTGGAGACCGACCTTTCTCCATAGGCTACAGTTACAGGAATGGACAAAAATATTCTTAATGATACCTCAACATTTGGAAAAAGATTATGGAGGTCATGTGAAAATAAATAATCCAGAACAGTTGATGTATTTATATTTTTTTGTTTCTGCAATATATGGTGGCATTGATATCGTTTTCTTTTTTTATGTATCAGACAATATAATTTGTAAATCTGCACAATATTTCATTTTGGTCGATCAAACGATATTAATTGGGTAACATACCAAAACAGAAAAGAACAGTCTACGAACATTATCTATAACAGTCCACTTCGACTATCATAAATGTAATAAGAAATAATACTGTTAAATAACTATAAACGTATTACATCTATTAAATTTATCACACTAAAGCCATCATGAAGTCAATTAAAATTGCAAGACATGCTTTTCAATAGGATGCTTATCTTACATCAGGCTATTAACTGAAAATTTTGAACAATATACATCATATAGAAACTTTGTATACAACTTGTATTTAAATGGGAATAAAAGCAGGCAGATTACCATAATAAAAGAGATGTTTACTATGGCCAAGATAATATTATTATGATAATATGCCCAGTATATACGAAAATTATGAAAATTTAAATATTTATATAGAATAGTTCAGCCTCGGAGTCAGCAGAGGAGACAGTCTGTAAATACCCGAGCCAGGGAAAGCAATGGCAATAGTTTGACAATTTAAAGAATCACCAGGAATAATATGAAACTAGTTCTATTGTATGCAGAATTATAAGTTTCTTCAAGTATCCCACAAAAATAAGGGCACCTTTTGATAAACAATTCTTAATGCTGGGTATAATATTACATTAATTTTAACATCATTTTCAAATACAGGGGTTGCTAAAAGTCTGGAATAAAATTCATAGTGTTTTTAACGCCGAAATACGGTAATGGAGACTTTTTTCCATTTTTCTGTATTATTATAATTAATTTTTCTTCAAACCCCTAACGAACAACTAGCCTATCTTTATCGTTGTTGATGACACCTGCCCGTACATTTTCTAAGGGTGCTGTGAATGCGCTTCGCATGTCAAGGAAAGGGAAAATTTTATCTATTGACCACTCCACTGAATATAGCTTCATCCCAGAAAATGATGCCTAAAACCTTAATTGTCGTTATACCACCTCATCATTTCCTCACAAAATTGCAAACGCTTATTATAATCGTCTTCCAAAGGCTCTTGGACAAGACATACCTTTTATGGGTGATATTTCTGCTTTTAATAAGCCCTTACTACCCTATTAAATTCAATTTGGATATTTCTAGTAAAGTGGTCAAGTTTTATTTTATTTTTGCAAAGAAAAAACTAGCACGTTCAGAAAAATAAAAAGACAAACAAAAAGCTATCTCGTCTAAGGTAGAAAACTTAACTTGTGCTGGTACTATCGATTTATAAGCTATTCTTCTTTGGCTAAGTCCTTATAACTAAGCTTCCGCCATGTACTACAAACAAAAACTAAAGTTTTACAACCAGACGCTTATTAATCTTAATAACACAGATGCTTCCTTTTTTATAGTACGAGGGAAATGGATGTTTAGATAGCATTGTATTTGTTTCCATTTTGTCAAAGTTTCTTAATGAACATATAGAAAGGGAGGTCTAATGCAGTGCGCTAGACAAAGGAGTCCTTAAAAAGCGATGTTCTAGGTGATATCACTTATACGACGAACGGGTACGCTCTTGCAACTGTCGTGACTGTCTGATAGGCATTGCTGGGGGTGCGATGAAGTGGGCCAAATCCTGGAAACATCTGCCGTGAAAATATCTGTAAAACAGGGATATCTCGGCCACATGTATGCAGTGTTCCAGACTATCCAGATAACGGGTCAACTCCGGGTCGCCGACGAGACGCCCAGCTCTCTTCTGAATGGATTCCAGCAGCTTTATGGTTGCTTAGGTATTGCACCCCAGATGTCTTAGATGTGTGAGCAGTATTCTAAGCACGGTCTTATTTGCGCTTTATAGAGCAAGAGCAGCTTCTGTAGTGGATACAGTTTTTTGTTGCGAAATAGCGTAGAAAGCCTCTGCGAGGCTGATTTTGAGAAGTTGGCAACGTGGTCATGCCAGGACATAGTACTGTGGACCGAGACACAGTACAACGATTAACGAGGATGCAGGAATGGTCGATCCTGCCATAATGATGTCAGAGCTCGTCTTATTTGCTTTCTTAGTAAACGTAGCTGCTTCGATTTTTGCTGCGTTGAACTGGACCCAATTCCTGCCGCCCCAGGTTTGAACCTTTTCCAGATCTTGATTAATCGTTGCAATCTGCTCATCTCTGCGGTGATAAGTCCTAGTCGCTGGTATAGGTTTTTTTAGATCTAAATTGAGAGACAATGATATATGAAGGGACGGTTGTTGCTACCCAAACAAAAATCGCATTATGCCAAACTTTATGCTGTAATTAGCCATTGAGAACACACTCAAATAGAAGTAGACTCAGTCCATAGTATGAGTGAAAGAATGTTGGGAAGAAAAAAAACTGTTCCCGCAGATTATAATAAATTTAAAAAGCGGCCAGGCAAAACACTTACAAAGTAATGACTTTAAACGTCAGTTTTTTTTTCATATAACAAACAATTGTAACCGGCTTGGAAGCAAAAAATGCGATCCCTGTGTCACAGATATTTACGCACCGCAGTATCTTCCGCAAAAAATTATAAATTACAACATTAATTTTTCGGATTATTATTGGCTCGAACTTCCACGTAGACCATGTAGAAGAACTACTTTCACTCATGAGCCTCAATATCTATGGCCTCCCCAAATTGAGGATACAAAATCCTTACATTTCTAAGAATTGGAATCGAATGGGTTGAATGACAATTCAAAGCATAACTACCATTCCAACTAAGATTGCGCCCGTGTGAAGAAGTAACACCTTTCGTGTTCTGTTTATTGTAACATTATTCTTTTAGAATCGTTTTTTTTGCCATTCAAATAAAACGGGAAAAAGGTGTTAACAGTTTTTCTGAGGTCTATACGTATTATGAAATTGTCTTTATATGTCACTTCAAATATTTCAATTTCCAAAGTGATATACTGTATGTAACGGCATTGTGCTTAATATTTGAATACATTAAACCGCTGGACATTTCCTTCGGGACAAGTAATTTTTCGCCTATTTTTAAAAATAAAAAAGATTGACAAAAGGTATTTCTTAAGGACTTTCGTATAGTGAGTGTGAAATAATACAATGCATTTTGTCAACATTTCAAGGTTGAGTAATTTCAATATGTGTTTTTTTTATTTATTATTCTACATTATTTTACTCATTGGCTTTGGTTTGAAGAACAATTTTTTAAAATTTTGATGTCTCTTCTATTTTAGGTATTATTCATTTTTTAAAGGAGAATTACTTTTTACATAAGTTTTGGTTTAGTTTATTTTTTTGGCGGATTTTTTGCTTAATCAACATTAATTTACACTATTGTCAATTTTAGGTTAGTTTCTGAGGTACAGGTTGATTTATATAACAAACGCCCAAAAATATGTCATCGTTTATATCAAGTTATCTAGTTTTTCGCTTTACAACATGATGCTTTCAAATTTCATCTCCGACGTATCGCGTTTAGGCCACCACCATCAACATATTTTTTTAATCACGGACCAAGATTTTTTATTTTAGATTTTAAGAGTTTCTAATATCCAAGATCTAATGATGTATCTCACAAATTCATGTTATTGGCACTTTCCATCAGAAATAATGTGTTAGAGAGAGAGAATTTTGGTATGATTTTACTAAAACAATGAGTATAGAAACATACCGACCCCCAGTCTATGTATTACTTTATGAAAGTCGGCAGTCAGACACGTGATCATACAACTTTTACAAACCTACTTTGTACCCATCCATTACGTTGTGTATTTAGTAGCTCTCAAGTTCTTTTAGAGATTGGAGCCGCAAAAATTCTTTTGTGTTTTTCTTTGTTGGGAACTCTTGTTTCCCTTGTCATTTTCTTCCTTATCTTAGCAATTAATACACCAAGTACATTTAATACATTTATTAAATAAACTGAATCAGCGAGCACATGTTAACATAAAACAAACCTTAACAATATAACAACTGATGGAGAACATCTTAATTTCCTTAAAGCTCAAAATGAACATAGGTAAATTAGGCTCTTTTTTAAACTCTAATTATACTTAATTATGCCACCTTTCATAACTTGTAGTAACATCCTGGACCGTAGTACTTCATATGTACCATTTTTAATTCAAAAATCAGCACCTATTAATATATTGATCCAGAGTAATTGGATGTAATACCTGTCACTTATCACATACAACACGACAGCTATAATTTAGGTATAACTAAATGTCCCAATGCTAACTAACAAATTATTGGCGAATTTTTAATTACCGAATGTTTCTTTTTTTGTGGATGTGGTACGTTGTACCTGATAATTATTATTGCATTGTTCTCTTCTCATAATATTGTACTAGTCCAGAACTTAACGTAACATCGGTTACGATTAAAATAAGAAACAAGTAAAGCAATAAACATCAAGGCGAGCCGAAAAAACGGTCCAGGAGCGGACACGCAGTTCCTAACAATTTCTGTCGGGCATCCATGGATTTGTTAATTAATCATCGACTAAACTCGTTATCCTCTCTACAACCTATCGCTTTAATACCAATACGTTATTATTCGCGTCTACGTACATCTGCATATTCACATTCACTCAGACATCACCCAACAGCGTACAATTCAATTTCAACCAACTATCGTATCATGCACCCGGGATATTCAGTTGTACGCAATTAAATAATTAAAATTCTAGAGTTCAGATCATGCCTGCGGCACTCCAATCCGTACCATTTATTATAGCTTTCCTAACCAGATGAATTCATGATGAAGGTACCCTTCAGAAGGCATCGTTTCCATTGACTCTCATTCACCAGATGTCCTTAACTTTACTATAAGAATGAAACAAGTGCTAGTGACTAATTTAACAGCTGTGAAATTCGGAAAACATTTCAGCTTTCGATCGATTATTGTCTGTCTTCTTTAATTATTTTTAATTTTTATTAATAAAATTTAAGATTTGATTTGGGATCAGAGCTAGTGTGACCAGGATAGCATTAAGCATGAGCAAAATTAATAGAATCAAATTGTTTTCCTTGATGTATTTCCCCTTCCCATTTCGCATAATTGTGCTTATCTGGAAGAATTTGCTTAATTGATTTTTCTCTCCGAGATCTCTTAGCCGTACCCCGAGTATTCATGTTTGCTGTTTATTTATTTGTTGAGTTTCACAGGCGAACCATTAATAGAAGAGTGCTACTTATAACTTATTTTGACTTCTGTGGGCACCTCGGGGTTACAAGCTCAAATTTTCACAGAATGAAGGTTTTATTATATTAATTCAAAATCCGAAGGTAATAAAAAATCATAACGGGCAAAAGGGCAGTATACCTAAAAATCGAGATTATTATATGAACGTGTAGGATATTAAATTATGAATGTTTTCATATATAATTCATCTACATTTTTGTACGAATTATATTTTTTATCATTGCTTGAAATATGCAGATTGCATTGGCCCTTACGGCAAAATAAATCAAAATATTGAAATATCTCCCTTCGAACCTGGGCAAAATCTGATTGAAATATACTCATTTTTGTATTCACCTCGCATTCTCTCCGAAATGAAGGCTCAAATCAAAAATTTTTATTCTTGCAAAAAGTTTGCCTTAAGTATTTAGAATACATAGGTGCATGAATACATTTTTTTTTCCTCGAAAGGTAATGGAAAAATAGAATTAAATGTAAAAAAGCAATTTTCTTCAAGCAGCGACCGGCCGATCTCTCGCTTCCCGAGCACTCTCGTATCTCACTTTTCTTCATAGCTTCCTGTCTTTCGCGCCTATTGTACAATACAATAAGTGCTTTTACACCATTACGGGTATTAGAATACTAATAATAATAATAGCTATTAATAATTGAATAAAGTCAATGAAGACATTTTGGATTATACTGAAATTTATTTTTCCTATACGTTGCTAGGTAATAAAGAAGCAGAAAAAAAAACATATACTTAATGCAACTGCTATTAAAAAGAAGACTAGCTTTTATTCAGAATAGAAAAACTGAAAATGTAAATCTTTATAATAACAAAATCTATTTATCTTCAGTGTCTGTATCTTCTTCAGTAATAGACACAATGACTTCAATATTGCCTTCCAGTATTTTTTGCATGATCCTATGCAACCTATTTAATTTCTTCTACGTCTACAAGCTTGCTTCCATACAATCTAATAAAAAATTATTTGATTAAGTTTTATTATGTACCTATTTAATCTAATAAATATTTACCTTTTTTTACATCCACATGCAATAAATACTTTTTTCTTCAAACGTCAGTAAATCCGTCATTACTCGACTGTGCAAGTTTCGTTTTTCCTCCGCCGGAGCTTTACTTTTCACTTTTCCGCCGGCGGAGGTAAAAGTGTTAGCGTAAGCGTCAACAACTCGAGATTTATTAAACTAAAATTTGTATTTATCACTCAATTTGTGCACTGCATTTCTAAAAATCACTAATTTAGGGACAAATTGGTTATTATTTAATCGAACTTAATCAATAACTGCTTATCAATACGGAATTAAAACGCAATCGGAGACGCAATTTAAAAAAAATAATTATTGTTGACAGTGTCCACTAACAGCTTTATGTTACATTACTATAGCAGCAACATGTGCCTATTCACCGACACCGGTCTAAGCCGCCTTGCGAACCCACTTATCTTTAATAATAATTAGATATTATTACTATTAAAAAGAGATGTTTTTGCATTAATTTGTCGACATTTGAAGAAAAAACAGCATATTTTATTTGGAGGAAAAGTTACTTTTCATGGCTTGCTCTCTATTACCAGCCTCACTCCGTTCGGCTGTTAAACACGAGCGCGCCATGAAAAGTATCACTTTTCCTCCATATAAAATAATATACTATTACATCTGAAGGAAATGCTGGTGTTGTTAAAATTGAGGATAATTTGGATATCACCTGCCTCGTCAAATTTCCACCGCATTCTGTCACCTCTGGTAATAGGGGATTGAACTGATGCACACCTTAGTTTGATAATGTGCCCTCATACTGCGAAATTTTAAACCATTTTTTGTAGGGGCTAGTTTTTTCAATTAGCGATGAATGGGCCAATAGTGTCCTGAAAATATTAATAGACGAAATGTTTGGATTTGTTGAAAATAATTTTATGATACATTTCTCTATGTTATTGAGCATGCCATCTGAAAATTCCTGGACCCAATACCGTCTAAATAATCGGAATAATTTAGATACATTTTCCAACATTTTATTTTTCCTAATCCTGAAAACTGGCTGGTTGTATGACAACCCGTTAGAGCATGAAATGCAGGTAATTTTTTTGCAAGTTTTTCTTCTAGGTTGATGTCATGACCGGCCATATATCGCACTTAATTTCCTCTTCCATATTTTACCCCAAATTCTCTAGAAATATATATATTTTTAATATGTACCAGAAGTACAAGTACATCAGTGTCATTGGAGTCCACCATGCATGTCAAATAATACATACAATGTTTAGCAGAGAGTATAATGCAACAAAATCCTAGTATCAGCTTCTTCGAGACTATAGAGGATAGTAATTTGTTGTCAATTGGTTCGCACTTTGTTTTCTTATCAAAAATATTGGCAAATCCCCCACTATAGGTGCGAACTTGAAATTCTTTTTATGAGAGTGCTCGTTCAGATAAAAGGTTCGTTAACTGTTTTTTTTAAATAAAAACAGAGTGAATAAATAAATTCCACTGTTTTGGATGTAAAAAGGTAACTTATTATTAGATTAAATCGGTACATAATAAAACTTAATTAAATAAATAGATTTTGTTATTATAAAGATTTTTTACAGTTTCAGTATTTCTATTCTGAATAAAAGCAAGTCTTTTTTTTTAGTAGCAGTTGCATTAAGTATATGATTTGTTTTCTACTTCTTTATTACCTAGCAACGTATAGGAAAAATAAATTTCTATATAATTGAAAATGTCTTCATTGACTTTATATTAATAGCTATTATTATTATTAGTATTCTAACCCCTAATGGTGTAAAAGCACTTATTGTATTGTACGATAGGCGCGAAAGAGAGGAAGCTATGAAGAAAAGTGAGATACGAGAGTGCGCGGGAAGCGAGAGATCGGCCGGTCGCTGCTTGAAGAAAATTACTTTTTTACATTTAATTCTATTTTTCCATTACCATTTGAGAAAAAGAAAATGTATTCATGCACCTATGTATTCTAAATACTTAAGGCAAACTTTTTACAAGAATAAAAATTTTTGATTTGAGCCTTCATTTCGGAGAGAATGCGAGGTGAATACAAAAATGCGTATATTTCAATTAGATTTTGCCCAGGTTCGAAGCGAGATATTTCAATTTTTTGATTTATTTTTCCGTAAGGGCCAATGTAATCTGCATATTTCAAGCAATGATAAAAAATATAATTCGTACAAAAATGTAGATGAATTATATATGAAAACATTCATAATTTAATATCCTACACGTTCATATAATAATCTCGATTTTTAGGTATACTGCCCTTTTGCCCGTTATGATTTTTTATTACCTTCGGATTTTGAATTAATATAATAAAGCCTTCATTCTGTGAAAATTTGAGCTTGTAACCCCGAGGTGCCCACAGAAATCATTTTATAGAAGGCTTTTACTGCGTTGGACACTCTACTATAAAAGAATAATTTTAGAATCGCCCAAATATCTTGGAAGTGGAAAATTCCAATATCAATAAAATTGAGACCTCCGTGACGCATCCAGACTTCTGAATTTGTCAATGGTAACATTGGTCAATCCCCACATCGTACACCGTTATATAAGGTTCGGCGTTAGGATCTCCCTTTATCTCTCATTAACAAATGTGTCAGAAATCTGAAATTGTTAGTGAATTTCTCCATGGAACTTTAGATTGTCATCATCGTACACCGTTATATTAGGTTCGATGTCTTACCTCATTAAAATATCATGAAAAAATTCAACAACAAATTATCTCGTATCTAATTTACGCTAAGGTCTTGCAAATCAAGCACCGTACATCATCAGAGATTCGGGGGCTATAAAAATTGCAATAACCTTTCGGAAAGTTTAATATCAGCATTAAATTATGTTAAATTGATTTTTGTTTTTGAATAAAATTTAAATTCCACTAATATTGTTATTAATTTTTTCCGCCCATAGACTTGTTAACCAGCACCATACACCATCAGGTTCGGACGCAGTAGATTCACACGCCCCTTTTGAGAAAATACCAATAATCAACATCCCGCTTTAATTATTTAAAATCGAGTTTAAAATTTAGAATCCATTTCAAAAAATTATTAAATCCCCTTAATGTTGTTTAATTATTTCGTCACACAGACTTGTTATCCATCACCTTACACCATTAGGTTCGGACGCTGCAGATTAATACGCCTTTATTGAGAAAATGCCAATAATCAATATACCCCTTTAATCAATTTAAATTTAGAATTTTCCGTTTCAAGAAATTATTTAGTGGTAGGGCAGAGAATTTTTAAAATAAAATTCTTTGCTGTTGGCTGCTTTTTATATCGAACCGTCCCCTGTATCCAGTCAATGTCACACACCTCCCCTTGCTTTTACCTTATTTACGGTATCTTTACCCTTATTGCGTGGCAATATAGGAATCTAATTCCCTTCTCAAACCTCAAGAATTTTAAGTTGTTCTAGCGAGCGTAATGGAAGCCACGACTTTGCCTGTTTTAAGCCCCGTTAAAATTTACCATTGGAATATTATTACAATATATGGATATTATAATTTATGCATATTCAAATTTATTTTACTGAAATTTAATTGTTTGGAAACATTTGACTCTGGTCTGACACTTTTCACTCACCCCAAAATTTTAAAATATATTTTTTCGAAAAAATGCAAGTTTTAAAAAAAATCACTATTATTAATATATAGCCTATTGACCGCGACATGAATTATGGTCAATTTGAATGATTCATGTCAAATTTGCTAGTTTTTTAAATGCCTCGTTTAAACAAAAATGAGCGTGTCATTTGCATCACGCGCACGATACACATATAACGGTATGCTGATTTCCAGACTCGTTTTTGACTCACCCGCGCATTACGTCACCCGGGAAAATTTGACGCTGTCATAGTTTATTTAATTAGGTGAATTTTTAGATTTGTTTTGTCTTTATATAATGTTATAGGATTATTTAAATTAAAAATTTATAGTATAATTATGCCGAACTGTGTTGTGGCTACTTGTAAGAACAATAATAGGACCACCAAAGGGTGTAATATTAAATATTTTCCTTTTCCTAAACATGAGTTAGCAAATCAGTGGATTCGAGTTTGGCGAAGAGAAGATGGAATTAACGTAGAAGATGGTGAGTATCTTTAATTATTAAAGCTTTACTTTATTATTTGTTATTTTTATTACATATTTCCACGATTTACATGATTTTTTATGGCAGTGGCGCACACTCTAAAGGGACATCCTTTGACTAGTGATGGATCCTAATTTCACGTACCGTACCGTGATTTTAGCTGCCGCTAATTCGACATTCGGGTGCTGCTGTGCCTTAGTTCCGTTCTTTAAAGATTCGTTTTAGATATACCACTATCAAGTCACGGTTCACGCTCCAGTCAGACACTTGTGGTTAAAAAATATTTGCCAAAATTTAAACGAGTAAAAAAAATAAAGCAACTTGTATTATTGAAGTGTGATTGAAGTGAAACTTCTTAACGCGCGCCGGGAGGAATATTTACAAATGCTCACATACGATGGTACCAGGGTGCAAATCGGTTAGGTTCTGTAGCGCTACAAAAGCTCATTGATTTGCGCACCTAATCACGCCATGCAATCGTTCTGTACCAACAGTTCTCCTGGCCGAGTGGTCTAGGTGGTTAGGTCTCGATTCGGCGGCTCTATCGGTGGAGCGGCGCGGCCTGAGTTCAAACCCTGCTGCATATAATTTTTTTTTTAAGGTTTTAGTTTTATTTTCATTTGGGCCTTTTCTTTTTGTTAATTAGTATTATATTTAAAAAATGGTATATTTAAAAAACTACTTTTTATCCAAATCCGATGCGATATGTAGGGGTCGTCATTTCCTTGACAACTTCTTGATTTTGTCTTGATCTTGTCTTGGTTTCAAGACAAGATCATGACAAGAAATGATCTTCGTTTTTCAAGACTAGACAGGAAATTATAGTTCTCAAGTCCAAGATTTCATGGAAAGAAACCAACAAAATCTTGAAATTTCTTGAAAATGTAAAATAAAAAAAAAACTCATTTGTTTTGCTAGTTTATTGAAAAAAAAAGCACTGAAACATTTTTAATGGAATGATAAAAAAAATTATTATATAAAAAATTACTTTTTTATTTTCAAAGATTTTTGATATGTTATGGCTTAAAGTATTGGGATCAAAAAGTACTTTGCAAACCGAGTCTACTTCAGTGGAAATGAAATAAATATGTAAAAATGGGCAAAAGATATTTGAAAGGGTTCAGAATATTGACTATTAAATAATGAGGTCAATACAAAGAAAATTAAAATTGAACTTTAAGTTTGGTAAAACTATATCTTGTGGGCTAAATTAAATTGAATAATTTTTTAATGCTTAATGATTTTTTATTTGCATGGGATTTTTTTTATTATTTTCGGATATGTTATGGGCCAAGATATTAGAATCAAAAAGAACTTCTCTCAGCTGATCTACTTCTGTGGCGTACAGAATATTTGAATTTACATAATAGTTTTAAATTAATAAAAAATTAATTTATGAAGGAATGAATTATAAAACAATACTATCATGAACGCGTGCCCCTCGATTCTACGCATCAAGTATAAACATCACATCAACCAATCTCATCCCGACTTTTTTACGTAGTTCTCAAATGTTGAAATAATACTTAAATACCCATTTATACATTTAATTTATTTTCTAGAGTAAAACTATGTATAATATATCAATTATAATTATTAGTAATATAAATATGGAATGAAAATGTTTTTATTCTTTAGTTAACACACCTACAAGTATAATTAGGAACGTACCTATTATCGAAAATATCCTTTAAAATCCCCCAAAACTGCGAATATTGCATTTCAAAACATATGTTCTAGACACGCTTACATAACAGAATCGTAAGCGTCGTTCCCGGGTGACGTCACACGCTTCTGTGTGGGAGGTTCTGCCTGCGCAAGAGCATACCGTTATATGTGTATCGTGATCACGCGGTTAAACTAAGGGGGTGAAGGTTTGAGATGTAGCAATTTTTTTAATATGGGCAAAAACTCAATTGATCCTCTTAAGCAAAGATTTATCTATACAAGAGGAACCTTTGACATTCACAGAGCTAATAGAGGAAAATAGATAAGCGTGCAAAGCGCAATTTAGGCAAGAAAGCCGGAAGGAGAAGAACACTCCATTTCAGGTTCTTAATGAGAAACTAAGAAGAGGCATCGGTATTATTGCTTTAGATAGAATCTTAGGGCTAGAAGAAGAGGAAATTATCCTAGACTCCTACTAACCATCGGAGAACGGGTCATATTTGGGTGCCAGGACACTTAAGTTGGCATGAAGGGTGGAGAAATTGTTTATTTACGAATGAAACCCATTTCAATCTGATCCATTTATATGGATGAATCTTAGTTTGGTGTCAACTTGGGGAGCGACATATGAAAGAATGTATGGCGCCCCAGGACGGAGGGAGCATGAATGTTTTGGCATCAGGAATGATATACAATAGCAAAACCGAACTTTTTTTTCAAATGCAACGCTGAATGCCGCAGTGTAGTATAGTGACGACTTTTTGAACAATATTGTGTTACCTTTTTCGGAACATTTGTGTCAGATTGATCATGAGTGTTTGGAGACAAATAATATCAATGCACTAAACTTACCTCCTAAATCTCCAGAGTTGAACATTATAGAGTATATATGGGTCTCGCTTCAAATTACTTGTGCGGTCAAGAGAAAATGCTCTTCAAGTTTGGGTTAAAAAAAGCTAACTATCTAACCCAAACTACGCAATTCCCGAATCTATCCTAGCGGCAGCAAAAAATGCCAGCTTAGAATTACTGCCGGAAAAACCCCGAAGAAGATACGAGAAGGAATTTAATGTGCTCTACCAGTGGTGTGAAAAAAGAAATGTCAGCGGGTTTAAAGAAGGAGTCCTTTTAGCCTATTTTTCAGAAGTCAGTAATACTTGTAGGCCATCGACTATTTGGTCAAGATATTCTATGTTGAAGATGGTAATTAGAATACGAAAAAATATTGACATTGGAAGATTTCCAAAATTGTCAGGTTACTTGAAACGTCAGAATGTTGGTTTTCGACCCAAAAAGTCAAAAATATTCAGCAAAACTGACATTTCCAAGTTTATTAATGAAGCACCCGATGATATTTATCTTTTAATGAAAGAGGAAAGTGGTCACTATATTTAGATTGGCTGGAGCGTGTCGTCGTGAAGAATTGACGTATTTATCAAGAGATAACATGGATGATAAGGGCAACTTACTAGTAATCAAAATTTCCAACACAAAAACTTATTCAAGTCGAACCTTTGTTATATCTAATGACTTAAAAAATGGTATGTACCTAGACTATTATAAAAGATATTTTCGATTACGTCCTTCAACCACACCACACAGAAGATTTTTTGTTAAATATATTCATGGAAAATGCACTACGCAATGTGTTGGTATTAATATGATTGGCAAGATACCTTTGGAGATTGCTGTGTTCTTGCGTCTACCTAATCCTGAAGAATATACAGGACACAGCTTCAGGCGATCCTCAACGACCATGCTTGCCGATTCAGGCGCGAATATTACAAGTATAAAAAGTCCGGAAACCCAGTAGCGTAGCAGAAGGGTACATAGAAGAATCGATTGAAAACAGAAAACAAACATCAAATTAAATTTTGGCATTATCAGAAGCAAACAGCTCCATGCAAAATACCAATACCATTAATAATGCTGAAGAATCTCATTCAAGTTCATTAATGGGAGATACTAATAATAAAAGAACATGCCTTAGGTCGCAGTCAACGTGGGAACTTTTTGCATCGGCAATAAGTCTACAAAATGCAAACCATTGTATTTTCAATATAAATGTAAATAAAAAGTAATTTTGTACATTAAAATCACGTTAATTGTTATTGTTTATGTTTCATTAAAAAATGCAAATCAAATGTAAATGGGTGAAGACTTAATTTCTTTTTCTGCATGAAAATACTTTCCGCACTGTTGAGCGTGCGGAAAATATTTGCGTGCAAAAAAGTGCAACTTTCCTTACAGTCATGGGTGCGAAAGTAAATTTCGAAACTTCTTTTTGGCTTGAGGATTTTAGATAACTTTTTCCATAAGTTACCATACTTGAATGCAGAAAACGATTTAGTAGGGAGGTTAAGGAATTTCTTATTGAGCAGGCTTACTACCCGATCGACAAATTATTTGATGGTCCTATTACAGATACTAGATAATATGCTATATTATTAATATCCTGTTTGTATCACTATAGTTATACTAAAGCATTGCCATCAAAATATATATATTTTATGCCAATATGGTATATTCTGGGTTGATTAATATATTACTTCTGTATTCTGATTAAAAATCCTACACACATTTTGCTTTATCCATTTTTCAATATAATTTTACCGATAATTCGTGGACTGTTACATAGTACCCGACTTCTAACATGAATGGTACCGAATCATCAACAACTCAATATACATATACCATTTTAATAATTTGAAAAAAGTTTAGTAGCAACGTTACGCATTCGTATATTATTTATTTACTTCAGCATTTCGTATGTTATTGACCAGGAATTTTTAAATTCCGATAGATTTTGAAATCCGGTACAGTAAACTGTAAAATTCTCTTTGAAATTGTGACGCGGTTTTAATAACACGTTGCTTTGAACTCAAAGAGGATTATGACTATTTAAATGAAATGGAATTTGAAGCTTTAGTAAAATTAAAATAACAACAGAAATGCGTTTTCCATCAAAAGCTATTGGTACAATCCTGTTTAGCAAAATATAGGTATTGTTGTTTGGCTGACAGCTATCTAATTTTAATAAAATAATTTAGCTGGACACAGATTTATTATAAGCCAATAACAAAATATGCTAAAATGTGTCAGTTTATAGAAAGTATGCTTTAGAGAGCGAAGCTGTGGCCTGTAGTTTTACCCTTGAGCTAAAAATAGTTGAATTGGGTAAATATATGAACAATTAAACTATATGTACTTTATATATACATTTTGAAAATAGGCGATCCAGTAGGTGGAACTTTTTTGTATTACTATATATATCCACTTTTGTATTATCGCATTAATTATCCCCGGGATTCAGTACCTACTAAGGACCATCATAATCTATATCTATCTTTATTCTCTGGAAAAAGACACATGATTCCAATTTAGGGTTCTAGTTGACTTGAAGCCCAGAATCTGTTTCGTGAATTAGAAAAACAACAATCGTACGCTGAGGTGTTCCCACAAATATAAAGACTTTGTTTATTTACTGTTGATATAGAATTCCATAAAATAATACCGTGTTCCAGCATAGTGTTCACCTGCTAAATGAATATACGGAGCAGTTTTGACCTAAAGAGTCAATTCCCCCTTTGGTGTAATTGCAAAAGTCTATGTTATCTTATCTGACTTTTCAGACTACAAATCTTGTTATTCTTCAGGATGTAACGACGAAATTAATATTAATGCTTTGTTTCGTTTTGAAACTTAGGCTATAATAATTGTTGTATCTCTAGTAAAACCATAACATAGATACATTCCCAAGAGACCAAACTTTTGATGGCAAAAACTGGATAGGCATAACCTTTTTAATTTTGCGTAGAGTGTCAACATATATGAGACATAATATATGAAATATATGTAAGAAATACATAAATTACCAATTACATTTCAGTTAGACTTTTGCAAATCGAATCACTGACTAAATAGGAATTGCTAACTTTTTCTTATTCTTCGATAAGGTAAAGCTATATCTGCCCTCTTCGCAGTAGCCGTAGGCATTGTACAAATGGCCACTTTAAAATCAGTACATTGGACTTTTAGTCCATATTTATTGGGATTGCTGAAAATATACATTTTGATTTTGAAGCGACTACGAAATTTTACAAGAATCTTATCTACACTGGTAATTTTATTAGCACAGAAATTTCCATTACAAAAATTCTGCCAGCGGATTATTTTTAGTCATTCCCCCACGGAAATGCTGTCATCATCAAGGTTCACGAACATAGTACTTTTTAAATATATCTTCTTATCTATTTGTGGTACACCATGATGGTAAGCGTTCATGGCCTATTAAAATCGATGTTTCAGAAATTGTTTTATTTTAGCAACCAAAGTATTTTTATAATACACACTATACCCTTTCAACCGACAGATTTTCCATAAAATTTTTGTTTCGCAGAATTAGCAATATCTGAAACTATATTAGGTCGTGACTGCATGACAGAAAACAATATTGGCATTCTTTCCATAGGAGCGAATAATGGGTAAAATAACTTTTTCATGTTTTCTTCTAGGATACTTAAGTTATATTGATAATCCAAGTATATCAATACAGACAATGTAGTCTCAGATTTATGCAATCAACTTCAGTCAGAAAATGTAGACAAGATTTTATAAATTGTTCCAATTTTTATTATTTTATATTGTTGACAGAATACTATTAATTGTGCATCGGTCAAACATTTCACTCTAGCGAAATGTAGTGTTTCGTTTTTTCTTGCGATTTGTTCTTAAAAATATGTGTCCTCAATACGCTAAATAGATTTCTTTGTATTTTAATAAAATTCAGGTTTGAGTTATTTAATAATACTATTCATTAAATTAGGAAATATTCCTTTTTCAGGAGAGGGCACTTAGATACATCGAAACCTTACCGAACGAGCTGGATATTGGGGGAAGCTTCAAAGTTATACCGAATGGAAGATATTCTAGTAAAATTACCATTGAAAGGCTTCCAGACGAACCACGTGCCCGAGAAGATGCTATTGAATCAATTATTTGGGATCGAATTGCAGAGTACCTAAGCTCGCATACAATTGAACTTAAAGTACCGCCTGATACTATTCAGGAGATGACAAAATCTGTCGAAGAAGGTAAGGTATACTAAATATCACTCACCTGGTCCAAAGTAAAATTTTCTTGTATTTTGAAATTCCATAGAATTTGAGCGATAGGTATAAAATTAATTATAAAAGTAATACAAGTACTTGTGGGTACTTCGATCATTTTTCATTACTACAAATTTCTGCTTGACTAGTCAAATATTTTATAAAATTAATTACTCTTGCTAATTCAGTAGTAGCAGATGCTTTTTTAGCGCATAGAGAGATCACTGTCCCATTAGCACTAGAAATACGATAGCCATAATCTAAGATGTTGTAATAATCATTTTCTTTTAAGTAATTAGAAAGTTCTTCAAACCAATTTCGTATATCGGCTTCTGTTAATTAATTTACTACGGTACACGGTAGCCCGTAAGCTTTTCAGAAGATTTTGAATAAATGTTTGGGTGTCTTTTTAAAAATGCCTTAAACCATTTTTTCTACGAGTGTGTGAAAAGTGATTTACTTTTCGCACTAGTGTGAAAAATAATTTACTTTTCGTATTAGTGTGAAAGGTAATTCTGAAAAGATTTACATATTTCGAAAAGTATTTTTTGAGTAATTAAAAAGTGACAAAAACTGACTATAAATAATTTTATTTGAACTTTATAAACACAATAATATAACATATTATGATATATACCTAAGATATCATGGCTTAAAAAAGTTTACCACGCAATTTGTACAGTTAGTTATGTTCATTATGCTCGTAGAAAAAATCTTGTAAGACATACGTGTGAAAAGTACGTTTAAGGCACTGCGAAACTCGCTTCGCTCGTTCCGCAAATTTTCATACTCATGCCTTAAACGAGTACTTTTCACACTTATATCATAAATAACTATTTTGCGGTCAAAATCTTTTATACGGTGGCAATTAAACATTGCTTTGTCACAGGGAATCCCACATTTTCAATGTTAACATTGTCCACTTCACAATGGAGACTTTAATGGCAAAAAAATAAAATAATTTGATTTCATTGATTTGATTTGATCTGCTGCGGAAAGAAATGTTGGCGGTCCCATATTGCAAATTTCGGGACTGAAGCCTTTTGGTTTACCTCGCAAATGTATGCCAGGAACACCGAATCTTTTACTCGCTGTTGCAACGGGTAGACCTGATTTAGCTGATTTTTTTGTATCCATTGTGTTTAAATCTGAAAAAAAAATTAAAATTAAGGAGTCACAATTATCTTTAAATGAACATCATGTCCAACACTGGATCTCCATTTTATATAAATCTATTATTTATACCAACAGAGAGCATTTTTCATGCTCGTGTAATACCGAGTAAAACCACCTAAAAGGCATAACTTTGACTTTGATGGCTATTCACTACTGTTATTAATACGTGCTTTAACAAACGTCGCTAAATCATTTGGGAACAACCATATAACCTTAAAATGGCCGGTGTTATACCCGTGGCGCCATCTGCTGGCAGTAGTCGCAATTAAACACCACACCAACTTTTAAAAGAAGGTAGTACCTTATTTAGAGGACTCTTTCATTTAAACAGAATCTTAATAGCAAGCATTAAAGTGTAAAGTGTCCAATACCAGCCCGATATCCAAAACTGATGCCACTACCCTAGTGTTAAAAATTACATTGGTATATGCTTCAATTTTATAGCTGATCCACTATAAGTTATAAAACTGGTTAACTTACCTGGTAAGGAAGATCAGTCTTAATAATTTGAGCATCGTAGTCCTTCTATGATAATATGGTGGGTGTCATTTAATGGCCTATCAGCGCGCAAAGCTTAAATAATGTGATAAAAAAAACAATCCTGGAACACTTGGCCCAAGCCACCGGCTCATTTTATTGTGCCGTCAGGTGCAGTTGGTTTATTTAGTATGATACACAAAATAAAGGAAAATTGGAAACCACTTCAAATAAAGACAATTTGTCATTGCTGGGGGTGTCCAAGTACACATTAGAATCCAGGCCCTATAAGGTTCACGAAGAGTTGGCAGTTAGGTGGTCAACATATCTTCGAGAGGGAATCACTGCAGAGATAAGCAAGGAACTACTGAAGAAACTGTAGGACGTGGCAGAAAGCTCGTAGATGCGGGGTAATTAATGGCGTGTTCCATCATGCGGTTTCCTTAAAGACGAAATTTAAAATAAATCTATTTAAATGATGACAGTAGAGCAGCTGCAATATCAAATCCCATATATACATACTTGTTTGGCACAGATTTTCTTTCAAATGTAAAATTATGCCGCACAGGTGCGCGCCGCAACTGTCCTTTGAAATTAAGACTACTTTCATATTTTTCTGACCGCGGCGCGCAAGTGACCAACACCCAAATGAACTGATGAATGTGGCTTGGCCACAGGCGGGCCTGAGAATTTTGCTCATTATTATACCTCCCGCGTTTTATCTCCTGGCACAATTTTACATTTGAAAGAAAATCTATGCCAAACAAGTATGTATATATGGGATTTGATATTGCAGCTGCTCTACTATCATCATTTAATCAGTTTCTTTAGTAGTTCCTTGCAGTGATTCCCTCTCGAAGATATGTTGACCACCTAACTGCCAACTCTTCGTGACCCTTAGGGCCTGGATTCTTATGTGTACTTGGACGAACCCCCAGCAATGACAATTGTAGCCGGCGCGGCTACCTATTGGATATGGGGCAGTTGCACGTCAGTGCTTATACGTAAACTGCAGATGCGAAAGGATATCGCCATAGGGCGACTGTAATATAAATGTAGTTGCTTTTCATGCGTTGGGTTAGTTATGGTTAGTCTTTGTTGGTTGCGTCCCCGGAGCGAGCGAAGCGAGCGGAGGTCCAGGCATGAAGTGTTCAAATATTTGAGGACGGAACGTAACGGGGGTATTATCTCTAATATTTATATTACAGTCGGTATCATTCCGTAATCCCTCGTTTGCGCGCAACTGTCTTATTACCAATCGGGGCAATAAATCCCTAGTAAAAGGTGAAAGTGACCGCGGCGCGCAAATGACTCATGCCCGTTCATTTGTAACGGAACAAATCGCACTGGTCAGCGATTACCTATAAGTGTGTGGTGGGCCCTATCATAGAAGGACTACGATGCTCGAATAATTAAAATTGATCATCCTTACCAGGTTAGTCAACCAATATTATAATTATTATTCGCTTCTCCGTCCTACTATGATAATATGGTAGATGTTTAAAGCAAAGTACAGTGCGATTTAAGTGTAGAACTATAGTATATTAATAACCAAAGGAAACTACACACACACACACATAGAAGTCATATAGAGAGGTTACAAACAGTTTTTATAACATCTGCTTATTGACTAATATTTATATTACCAATTATGCATCTAGCAAAAAAAGCGGTAGCTTATGAAAGTTGTTAAAAAGAGTGGAGTTCTCTGTCGAGTTAAATCAATATCCAAACCCGACATAAAGGTTGCCCAAGTTACTGCATGGCGTATACTATGTCTCTTAAAGATGCTAGTATCAATGCCACTCTTGGTTAAAACCTCATTGCCCATCGACTAATAGTCTTGTCTAGAAGCCGCATGTTGGGGTTGTTTATGAGTTATTATTCATGTATTATTTAAGTGGTATGATTCCGGTATCATTATACAATGCACTATTGTCGAGGCTATACATAATTCAGTTTTTTCTGGGAAGAAAGGAAAAACAAAATATTGTTGTTTTCCCCAACGCGGCAGAGGTTTTTAATCTTTCAGAATTTTTTGTTTCAATCCTCTCATAATTGCGGTTATCGTATCAGTAGATATCTTTGAAATTGTCTGAACTAAGGAGGAGCAATGTAACTAGTTTCTGACCTAAATCATTAAGAGTTAAGGAGCCCAAAGGAGGCCTACTTCTTATTGTAAATACCCGTGAAAAAATCATTTAAAAATATTTTCATCTTCTTTTTTGATTTTAAAAGTCAGTGATAAGGCTGACCTATAAGAATTAAGATTGGAATACGAAAGCCCTGTATTACATATTTCCAGAATTAATAATAAAACTACCTGTTTTCCCAAAATCCTCTAGCATGCCGGTTTTTGATGCATCTGAGAATATTTCCCTAAAGAATATAATGCAACCACCAGTTTACTTCCCGCTCTAATGATTTCTGAAAAAACGTATGAAGCCATCCATAAGTATAGGTGGGTGACATCGATACTAGTTTCCCCGCCATGGATGCAAACTTTCGTATCTTACAAACTCAACTATTTTAATAAACTCTCCGCTTCTGGTTCATCATCTCCTCTTTAAATCTTTGCTTGTAAAACGGGCGACGTGAGTTTAAATATTTTATGCCCGAAGGACTGGCTACTCGAGTATTGTCATTTTTATGAGCTCGCGCCATTTTTTTTATCTCCTGGCATTATTTTACATTTGAAAGAAAATCTGTGCCTAATAAATATGAATCTATGGGATTTGAATTTGCAGCCGCTCTACTGCCTTCATTTATAAACATATTTATCTTAAATTTCCTCTTTAAGCAAACCGCATTAATTGCCCCTCGTCTACTAAATTTTCTGCCATCTCTTTCAGTTTCTGCAGTAGTTCCTTTCTTATCTCTGCAGTGATTCCCTCTCGACAATATGTTGACCACCTAATTGCCAACTCTTTGTGAACCTTAGGGTCTTGATTCTTATGGGTACTTGGATGAGCCCTTAACAAGGACACACCATATTATCATAGAAGGACGGACCTGCAAAAAATAATCGCAATTTTTTCGTCGATCTAGTGTCAGTAGTTTTCTTTTCCTTCCCTATTAAATAATATAGCTATGTAAATTAATTTTTTGGTATTTACCACACCCAAAGTAACCCAATTTGGAGGCAATAATGAAATATTGAGAATGTAACATTTTCAATCTTTCATTATTGCCACCAGATCCCAAACTCTCCTTGATTCAAAAGAGTTAGGTATCTAATGCATTTCAGCCGCTTCATTTTAACTTCTAATTTCTGTTATTAATAAAGCAAATTTATATTTATATCGTTAATTCCAAAACATGTTTGCATCGACAACGGCAGAGTTAATTTGAATCTATGAATACATGAATGAACTTTAAATAACGGTACCTGTATTAAAAGTCTGACATGTGTCTCTCGTGATAAATTAAAGGATATAACTGTTATTGAAATATGTAATTAGGTAATTAAAATATTTCATATTAAAATGTGTGAAAAACTATCAAAGTGATACTTCGTTCATTGCAATTTTACAGATGCCATTCTACCATTGGCAGAACGCACAGCAATTGTTGCGAACAGATAAAAAATAACCAAATTTTAAATCTTATGGTACTAAAGTTCTTCCAGATATAACCTCATTAAAAAGCTTTGCAATGGTTATATTGCTTTTTGAGTGTTTCTAGGTATATTTATATTTGTGATGCAAGTCTCCAGCTTAAACATATATTTAAAGACCGGATTATATGCAAACAAAAATCTTAAGAATATGCGCATTATATGAAATTTTTTTAATTTAATGCAGAATATAGAAAATAGGAGATAATATGCACTGAATATGCAACAAGTTTTGATTTCCTAAATTAAATTTTCACTAAATTAAAAAATTAATAAAAATAAATTAAAGTTGTATATAATTTATTGAGACACAAACACAATTTTTCTGTATCAATTTATATCAAACTTATATTAAAGTAGTCCTTGTAAAGCGACGTTCTAGGTGTTTTCAGTTGTACGACAAACAGGTGCGCCCTAGCCGTCTGTCGTGACTGTCTGTCAGGCGCTGCTGGGGGCGGGATGATGCGAGCCAAATCCTGGGAACATCTGCCGTGAAAATATCTATAAAACAAGAAAATCTCGGCTATATGTCTGCGGTGTTCCAGACTATCCAGATCCCGGATCAACTCCGGATCGCCGACGAGACAGTTATTACGTGTGCTTCAAGGTTTTGAACTAAAAATTTGTGACGTTTATCACTAAGGACATGTTTGCACAAAGAAAACAATTTCTCTACATCTACTCGTTTTAAGACATTATTTTAATTTTGGAACTAAGGCAGGTTCAATAGCCAAATTATTTACAGTTTCCCTCACATTATGATTACGACCTACCTTAAAACCTGCGTTTCTTTCTATTAAACTTTCTAACTTTGCTACTACTGTTTTCCTACTTCACCTCGTATTTGTTTGCAATTTGCATATGCATCTATTATTCATCGACTATGGTAGACTTGTACACGATTCTTCTAGTTGCAAAATACTGACTGCTAAAAATACATTGTTATATACATTAGCTGTTGATCCTCTTTAACATTTTGAAATATATCTTTACAATTTTGGATGCAGTGTGAATCATCAAACATTGTTAAACTAAGTCTTTCAATTTTTGGAAATTTTCTGTCTGCAAAAAATATTGCCGCACGAATCCAGCTACATTATCTGGTCAGAACAGGCTCTGGTGATAATGGTACTCCGGGCACATTCGCCTTGTAAAACTGCACTCTTAATGGGGCCTTTAAAAATATTTTTTTCACATTGACCAACGGAAAGGAAGCTCTAATAATTTCCACAACTCTATTTAATCCGTGAGCTAGGCAAGTTACTTGAACTAAGAGTTCATAGCTTCGGATAACAGGGCAGGAATTTGATCCATAGCAACTGAATTCGGAAAAAAGAAATGTGTTAATGTTTCTTGAATAAAACGGGTATCTGTAAGGTTGTTTGCTTTTTCCAGTTTTTTTTTATAGCTATGAGGTAAGCTTTTCCAGGTTCTTCTTCTGTCAGTTTTCCGATCATTAAATTAACTATGTAATGGTCACATGAATCAGTTGTTTCATCGACGGCAATATACAAATAGTTACACCCAATTTCGGTCTTTATTTCATCTAGCACGTTACTCAACACCTTTCCAACGACGTTTTTTCTTAATGTTGATTCATCTGGAGCTTTAAATTTTGATTATTTTGCAGAAAAGTCTGTACAGGGTGGCTCGAATTCGTGTCTATGTATGGGGAACTCGAAAACCGTAAGAGATACAGTGTCGGTCAAATTAAGGCAAAATTGCGCATTTAGGTGCCTAGCAATATGCCGTTTAGAAAGTTTTTAAATTCCGAGTATTTCCGGAGATATCCGGAAAAAACCGAATTTTTGAAAATTCGATTTATTTTTTTCCTGGGCTTATTTAAAATCGAATTTCAAATTGAATTGCACTTTTGCATTGCCACTTTTTCCGCTCTATCTAATGATTGTATCCAGTTTGAAATCCGACGTTTCGTCTTCAAGGAATCATCATCAACTTTCTTTTTTTAAATACGAAGTTTAATTTTTTTTATCGATTTTCAGATGGTATTGGCGTTATTACTATGACTATGTGTTTTTATTTTTTTTTAATTTTTTTTAATTTTCTTATTTTTTTTTAATTTTTATTATTTTTTTTTTATTATATATTTTGCTTTGGCGTAATTTTAAATAATTTAAGGTAGGTATTTTTGAAATATTTATATTCTATAAAAATATTTTATTTTGTTTTTTGTATTAAGTGGAAAATTGGAGCGTATTAAAAATAAAAAATAGTAAAATTATTTCTTACGAGAATATGGCCATGAACTATTACTCTAACAAGTTGCTTACTGCAAAGATAAAATATTCCGAACTTTTAACCAATTAAAAAATTTATTTAATACACATCAACAATTTATAATCATACTACGTGATACTATAGGAACTTTGATGGAAAAACACCTATAGGAATTTGTCTTATAAATAAAATGCACTAAGCAACTTGTTTGAGTTCATGATATTGTCGTAAAAAATAGTTTTACTATTTTTAATTCTTAATACGGGCTCCAATTTTCCACTTAATGCAAAAAACAAATAAAATATTTTTATAGAATATGAAAATTTCAAAAGTACCTACCTTAAATTATTTAAAATCACGCAAAAGCAAAACATATAAAATTAAAATAATAAAAAAATAATAAAAATAAAAAAATAAAAAAATAAAAAATACATACTCATAATAATAACGCCAGTGCCATCTGAAAAACGATAAAAAAATTAAAGTTCGTATTTAAAAAAAGAAAGTTGATGATGATCCCTTGCAGACGAAACGTCGGATTTCAAACTGGATATCATCATTGGATAGAGCGGAAAAAGTAGCAATGCAAAAGCGCAATTAGATTTGAAATCCGTTTTTAAATAAGCCCAGGAAAAAATTAAAACGATTTTTAAAAATTTCGGTTTTTTCCGGATATCTCCGTAAATACTCGGAATTTTGAAACTTTCTAAACGGCATCTTGTTAGGCACTTAAATGCGCAATTTTGCCTTAATTTGACCGAAACTGTATCTCTTACGGTTTTCGAGTTCCCCATACATAGACACGAATTCGAGCCACCCTGTACTTGCAGGTTGGCCACCTTATTTAAAGGAATATTAGCAGACAAACACATTTTAAACAGATCTTCCTTAAATTCTGACTGGCCTTGATTTTCGCCTTTGAAAGTCTCAAAAGGCTGCTTCAACGTTTTCTGAATGGGACCGGACTTCATCTTGTTAACCTTAGTAATGTGAGACGGCGTCTTAATGTTTGGTCCATTATGAAGTGCTTCGAGTAGGAAATAACTTTTGAACCAAGTTTGCAAGAGACATGATCGCCATCCAAAACATGTTCTGGATAAGGCTTAATCCACGAAGTCCATCGCATTTTCGTCATAATCACCACTTTCGTTTTCACTTTCACTTTGTTTGGGCGGCAATACTCACTGAGGCTACGATAAACGACAATCTCAATAATACTGGTCAACTGTAACAAATGTGAACAAATAAATAATTTATAGAACGTATAAGTAGTAAGCAAAAAATTCTAGTCAAAATATCATGCCAAAAAGAACGCACAAAGTAATGCAACAATAGAAGGATAGTTTTTCTACTTTATGTACTTTGTTAACCTATTTTAGACCTCTTAGAGAAATCCCATTCTAAATGGAGCTCAGGTGTTCAGGCGCCGCAACGTCCAAGCGGCGGGGAGGGGGCCATAAAATGCAGGAAAATAACAACAAATGTGGTTGGATGTCCGTTAGTTCTTAAAATATGCATTTCTCCTTCACACAGCATATGCTAAATACATAATATCCCGTCTTTAATATCCCTCGAAACTATAATATTACAAACCACTTAGAAATCAAAATAAATATCAGGTGTTATTGCAAAAATATATTGACATAAATTTTTGCAAAAGTTATGGCTTACAATACATTCATGTACTTTCACTTCACGCACTTTTGCCCATTACTAGTTAAAATTAAAAATATTCAGGAAAAATTAAGAGACACAATATATCACTCCGTTCACACCCATTTGTCGTCTATATTATTTTTAATACAAACCGATGCTTTCCGCCTACTTTTTTGCAACGCACTATTCATACGGACCCCTAAGTTTTCAGATTTTGAGTTCAGCTAATTCATCCATCATTGGCTACCTGTATTTTAATTTAATAACGATTAGACTTTTGCGAAGCAATAGCTTACTCCCACCCTGCGCGAACCTATAATACTATATATTTTAATATACACTTTTAAATATTTTTGCAGGTAGAGGTAAAGGTGGAGGCGGCGGAGGCGGTGGAGGTAAGAAAGGCGGCGGTGGAGACAGAATGAAAGGCTTTATGATGCTTATTTATCTCAAGGCAGCAATGCTGGGAGCAATCGCTTTGAAATTCCTTGCATTGGTCGCATTTAAAGCGTTATTGGTAGCCAAGATAGCTTTAACTATTTCATCCATAATAGCCCTGAAAAAGCTATTGGAACATAAACATCATACCTCCACGTACGAAGTACTCGCTCACCCTCATCATGACGATTATGGCCATTTTGATAGGTCCTTTACGCAAGAACAACTTGCCTATAGAGGATACGAAGGAGCAGCTAGAAGTAAGAACTGAAAATCCGCTTACAGCTGTGTTTAGTAAGTTTGCTGTGAATATGGCATAAAAATCATTCTTCTTGGTTTCTAGTCTACAAGAGAAATACAATTTAATAAGCGATATCGAAAAAATATACCGTCAAATAAATATTGTAATATGGCCCTACATTTTTAGCCCGTATTATTCTAATTATAATTATGTGCCGATTATTATAATAATTAAATTATCAAAATTTATATGAATATTAGCAAGCATTTTCTTATAGAAAGAAGTTTGATTGTATTGGTTCTACTTCTCTGTTTATAAGGTTTTTATTCAACATCGTACAATTTTTTCAGATTAAACAATAAACTTTGTATGAATATAGTAATCCTTCAAGTAGAAAATTACCATCTACCTACAGGGTAATCACGTATAATGTTACCCTTTTTAACTGATAAGGCAAAAGTTGTGAATATGTGAACTATTTGCAACGTATATTTTTGTATATACATAGTGTGGCAGGAAAGAGTGACAGGTCATTGTTATATGCTTTTAAATGGAAAACCCTGCATATTAACGACTTTTTAGATTTTACCTTTAATTCGAAACATTATTTATAAAACCACGTGTTGAAGTATTTTCGACTTATTAACGTTTGAAAAATAAAGAGTGGAGATAGGAAAACTAAATTATACAGTGTGGTACAATTTATTAATCAATAATCTTCGGCAACGTTAAAAGCAAGTAAAAAAGTTCATATTATTATAATACAAAATTTCGTGCATAATCGTTTTGGAAATATCCAAAATAGAAAAACCTACGTAAATAGGTTTGTTGTATGGGATCTTCTGTTTAGCCATTTTTTAAAAGTACCTTTGAAATTAATGCTTCGACTCCTAACTTTCTAACAATATTTTCCCAATGGGTAATAACTTTAACGTCTACCCCTTCCTCCACGTTTTCCATTGTTTTCCCAAACACAGCATTATTCATTAATTTAAAAAAGACTTTCTTAAATTTGTTTATTGCAACATATCGTTTTGCTGCCTCAGGCCAATGTAAATTTGTAAGCAGGGAGATTGATTGAAAGAGATAGATTTAAAGATATATATATATATATATATATAGTACAAAACGAACTCCCCCTATGCATTTGTTTAGGTTCAATTGGCATCCGTGTGTCAATTGGCATCCGATATACGGATGCCAAATGACCATCCATAAAAACCTCACAGTTACGTCACATGACAACCACAGATCCATTCTACAAAATATTGGACTGGAACCCGATTGACCTGTTTTTCGATTCCTGTATAAATTTTAGTTCAACGTGAACAAATCAGACGGCGCCTCGGTCAATCCGTGTATATTCATCGCGATGTATATCTCAATATCCAAAATTACGGTAGCGGTTTATTTGGAATCCATTATTTGAATCAATTTTTGGGCTATTTTAGGATCCGACATTTAACTATTTTATTTCCCCTTATTATATCTAAGAAAGAATAAATTCGATCGATATTAATTGAATCGGTCATTTGGGAAAGGAGTCAACTCCAAAATTTCCAAAATCCCGTTTTCATTGGCACTCGAATCTAATGCTCTAGACGCATGTTCTGCATGAAAACGAGCCATCTCCGAATTGTCAATCCTAATAATTTTAGGTAGTGTATAATACAATCATTGTGAAAAGGGGGCATCTCTAGGAGATGTTCCGTTTTCATAATGAACGGTTAATAAGTTCGGCGTTTCGACACTTTCGACCGTGTCTATAGTCCTCAAGAATATGAAGATCTAATCGTTCAATCAACCACTAAGAACAAATTCGAAGTTAAACATGTTACTAGTCAAGACATAGCTGCTTTCAAAACTTGGTAGCACATGTTTTTTAAGAAAAAAAGTTCTTTCTTTACGTAGCATTAGCATTGGCAAGGAGGTTCCCAAAGAAAACAAGGTCAGTGTTGGAGTTAATCAGTATTATGAGTTTACTTTCTATTCTAAAGAGCCCGGCGTTGTAATCGCAAAACCATGCATCGATAGCGTGGTGGAGGAAAGCTTTCTTTTTGCAAAGACTATGCAGAATGATATTTCACCACTGGTAATTCCTAACTGTCACAACAACCCAGCGTATCAAGGAAAAATTCCTATCAATGAAAAGAAAATTAACAATTTGAAAAAACTTCTTCAATATATCCCAGAAAACTATAAAGCATTCTACGATGAGATCTGTGAGTGGCTTACTACGCATGCAGATGAACCACCAGAGGAAGAATATTAAAGTGTTTCTAAAGGATTTTTTTTTGTTCAGTGTTTTTTAAAGTTTAAGGTTTTGCGTTATTAACAAAAAAGTATAATATTTTTATTAAAATAGGTAATTTTATTTTGGTTATTGGGCTTTTTTTGTTGGTTCATTTTGAAAACGGGTCATCTCAAAAGTAAAGAATGGTAAATATCAAACACCCTATATATCACAAACTAAAATTTCTAGGTAATCTCTTAACTTTTACCCTCTATTATCGCAAAAAAAATTAAAACAACATTTTTCTAAAAAGTATTGATTTGAGACGTTTTTTGTCTCTCCTGTAAAATTTGAAAATGTAGACATGCCACCTTTCCCAAATGACCGATTCAATTTGTGCAGAATATTTTAAGTGTAGTGTTGTATGTTGTATTTGTATTAGTTCGCTGTTCGTTCTTCTGTACGCAAGCTGACACTGTTAGGTCATATTCAGCAACTTTAGAAATATTTCAAACGGATCTTTAAAAATAGATTTGTATTTTAAAACGGATGACTTGAAAAAAGAAGTACCAGTACCAATTTCGTTCTAGAACGTTAAAATTAGTCAATGATGCCTGAAGCACAGGTAATTAGCTTTAGATTCAGATTTACAGATAAGGGTATCGAAATAATATTTATTTATATCTATTCCTAGGTTTTTAAGGGTCGATAATATTTAAAATACGTTTGGCAATCGTAAAGACTACATTCAAAAAATATACAAAAAGTGTGCTTTTCAATATTTCACTAATATTTTGATTCAGAAATGACAAGGGATATCTTTCTGATTACCTTTAAAAATTGCATCTCCCAGTTAGCCCTAATAGTCCGGTGAAAATGGAGTGAATATTTGAAAAGTGAGCTTTTGTATGTTTCACTTAAATTTTGATTTATAAGTGACGAGAGATTCCAGTGACACCCAAAGAAAAACCATAACCTCCACTGAAATCTGAGAGTCCAATAAAAGGAGACTGATGGAAATGACAAGGAACATCTCGCTGATGACCTAGAAAAATTACAACCCCCGATTAAGTCTGATAAGTTGGTAAAAATACATTTGAAAAAAATATAAAAAGTGTGCTTTAGTATATTTCACTCAAATTTTGATTGGTAAGTGGCGAAGGTGATCCTATTGACTTCCAAAAAGAAAAACCGTAACCCCCGCCTAACTCTGATAGTCCGGTAAAAGGAGACTGAATTTGAGAAATATATAAAAAGTGTGCTTTAGCATTTTTAATTTGGAAATGATAGAGCACATCTCGCTGATGTTTTTGAAAACTTACAACCACTGCTTAAGTTTCATAGTCCGGTAAAAGCAGACTAAATATTTGAAAAAATATAAAAAGTGTGCTTTTGTATGTTTCACTCAACTTTTGATATACAAGTGACGAAGGAGATCCAATTGAGTTCCAAAAAAAACGATATCCGCCGCTTAACTATGATGGTCCGGTAAAAGGAGACTGAATTTGAAAATTATATAAAATGTGCGCTTTTTAAAGATTCCCAAGGTTTTCATTTAGAGCTGAGGGGCATCCAATTGACCTCGGAAAAATGTATGTAACTAAAACTAAATGTAACTCCGTTAAGAGCGTTCATTCCCTTTGAAGCGTGGGAAAGATAACTGCATGTAACTGAATATAAAATATTTAAAATTGTGCGCTTGCAATCGTTTTGCATCTTAAAAATATAGGAAGGCTGGTTTGTTTTTCGTACAATTTTGTATGGTTTTTGTATAGGGAAACATATTTATGTTTTATTTTTTTAATTTATAACACTTTGAAGTCAGTGATTTTTCGACATTTTTAACTTCATTCGCTGGGACTATGCATTATGAAATAAAACCAAAACATGGTAAGCACAGACCAATACGTTTTATATGAATTTTAAAACGGCTCTTGATTGTGATTGTGCACTAAAAGAATACTGACATTTGAAAAGTATAATAGAACGCATTATGCTTACATAAGAATTTTATCAAACATGTCTAATCATCACAGTGTGTTGCCTTAATTACCACGCCCTAACAAAAATTAAAAAACGGCATCACCTGACCTAACTTTCACTCTCATCCCTCTCTTTAATAGAGTCACCCTCTTTAGGATACAGTATTTGAAAGGCCATAAAATATGTAATGGGTGACGTAAAAGTTATTAAATTTAATTCATACTTCGTCCTTTCTTAATGCTTATGGCCAATCTATTTTAAAGAAAACATGTTTTTAGAGAAAACCCTTTACACGTGCAAAACTGAGGACTGAATGTACTACAGATATGTAAACCAGTGGCGGTTCGTGAGTTTAAGTGCGCAGGGTGAAAGGGACCTTATGCGTCCTCCCGAAAATGCAAGCCGCAGGCGTCGTCTGAGGCTATCCCGGTGGGGGTGCCACGTCCAATTTTTACCCAAAAGTCGTTAAAATCGTTCACAAAACAAGAATTCGGCGCCCTCTTGAATGCAATTGTTGCGCACTTAAAGAAATGAATAAGTAGGTACTTATCGATTCCAGAAGAGTAAACCATTAAAACAGTTTATTGTAACTACAAATCAATAAAGTTCAAAAAAAAATTGTGAGAAGTACGAAAACGTTAAAAAATATATCGGTTCGATGGCAAAAAAGGGTTATTGTAGATATTTTTGTCGGTGGTTAGAATCTCGACTTTGCCGTTTCCTAGATTTTAAAGTGAAATTCCAATCGCTTCTTATATCCACATATCCATTTGTTTCGAGCGTAAATTTCGGAGCTAAAATGTCTGGTGAAAGACCGACCATCCTTTTTCTTCGCACAAGTTTGGTGTAGTTTTAAAACCGGCATCGATCTCCCCAACCTCTTATTTCTATCTTTTTATTTAGATCAAATAAGGAAAAGCTTTTTATAATAATATTTTCAACTGAATTTATGCCTCCACAGCAATTACCTATTGTCAGAACCCGAACTCCTTGCCATAACAGTGCAAGTGATTTTACGAACATTTACGACCTATTTGCATGACGAAAATGCATTTAACCAGAGCGCCGAACAATAGCGCACGGCAGATTAAAGGTTGATTTTCATATATAGGACTGTGCGCCTACCATGCTGCGGCCGTCGCGCGTCTTCTCTTTTTTCACAATAGGACTGGACGACCGCAACACGGTCGTAGCACAGTCCTATATAAGAGCTGCAGTGCGTTTTATATGGAACATATAATTTTTTGATGTACAGTGACAAGGACACGGTAGGTGCAAGGTAGGCGCACGGTTGGTGCACAGTCCTATATATGAAAATCAGCCTTTAGGGTACGTCCATAGTGCACTGCTTCTCGCTTCACCGCGGCAGACTAGCGAAAAAAAAATCAATAAAGGAATGGTAGCGCGTGGCCATAGTGCGCCTGCAGCCTGTTTCAAGCGACTTAATCACCTTTTACCAGAATGAATTTTTATTTCTTTTTCTCGCATTCCGCTTAACCCGCTCGTTGTTTCATGTTAGTTGGTGTGCAATACGCAGTATTGTTCTAGTTGGTTGCTCTGTCATTTAAACAAATATTAAATGTTTATAAACATTGATTTAAAAGGTAGGATCCGCAGAATGGAAATTGATAAAGATATTTTAATTTCGAAAGTGCTTTAAAGAAATGTTATATGGGACAAACGATTGAAGTCCGGTATTCATCATCTTCTGAGCGAGACCAATTAATTTCATGAAATTGAGTTGTTCTTTCTTGTTTTAATTTATTAGAAACATTATCGCTGGCTAATAAAATACATAACAGATCTCACGAGATAGCTCCATGATGTCAGCTGAGGAACTGAGACGAAGCGAGACACTCACGCAAGCGGTGCTATATGACCACCACCTGCTACAATAGCGCAGTTTGACCAAGCGAGTAGAGTAAAAGCCGGCTAGCGAGAAGCGGTGCACTATGGACGTACCCTTAGATTAGATGTGATTTCGGGCGGAGGCCGCCGTCGCCGTCGGACGCTCACGCCCGGTCCTACGTGAGCGATTTGCAGCGAACGCGAACGCGAATCAGTGGCGATGCCGTGCGACTATATTAACTTTTCGTACGGCATCGCCAGCGCTTCGCGTTCGCATCGCCTGCAAATCGCTCACGTAGGACCGGGCGTCAGCGTTTTGATCGTCGCCGTCGTAGCCTCGATTTTGCTTAAACAATGTATTCTGCGGCCAGTGGAGATTCAAAAATATGCAAATTCGCAAATTATAGTTACTTTACGTTAAATTATATGTAGGGAAGGAGATTTTATTTTTCAATTTATTTTCGCAGGTAGTGCGCGTGCACGGGCGCACTTATTCAGAAGCCGCCCCTGAAGTAAACTTTACATTAGTCTTCTAAATGTGTGGGCCATTCAATTTTTCAGAAATAAATTTTAAACCACCCTGTCTAATTTAACGATTTTTTTACTACATTGTACAGGATTATCCAACGAGGACTAGACATGGCGATTTTTTTACTTTGCCTGCATTTTTATAAAAAAAATGAAATAGCCATCTTATGTAATTTTCTCCCGCGAATTCGGATATGTTCAGCAAAAAACAATTGAACATCAAATAAAAGTGCTAGGGGTCACTTTGATATATTTTTAAATGGAACACCCTATATATTACTACATTTTTGAACTCTCTAAAAAAATCTAAACACACTTTGTGTATAATATCCTATACCTATTTTAGCTGTTTACCAAATATTGACAGTTAAAAGTCGGGTATTTTGACACTTTGACATGCTCTAAAATCTACACCGCACAAGATCAAAGAAAACGGTTTGCACATTCCTATCTTAAGTTTTTATAAACTATCGAATGACAGTATCTTCGAATTTAACCTGCGAATAAAATTAACCGGAACTTTTAAACCTCCGGTTAAATTCAAAGTTACTATCATTCGATAGCTCATGAAAACCCAAGATAGGATCGTGCTAACCGTTTTCTTTGATGTCGTGCGGTTTAGATTTTAGAGCCTGTGAAAATGCCAGACTTTCAACTGTCAATATTTGGTAAACAGCTAAAGATAGGTATAGGATATTATACACAAAATGTGTTTAGATTTTTCTAGAGAGTCCAAAAATATAGTAATATACAGGGTGTTCCATTTAAAAAAATATCAAAGAGACCCCTAGCACTTTTATTTCATGCTCAACTGTTTTTTTGCTACATAAGACGGCTATTTCAGTTTTTTTATAAAAGTAGAGGGAAAGTCAAAAAATCGGATAACCCTGTACAGTGGGTAAAATTTCATAACATAGTGCTATTATTGCAAAAGTTATAATCAAGTTGAGTGAAATATTCTAAAGCACACTTTATATATTTTTTTATATTATTCAGTCCACTTTTACCGGACTGGTTGTAATTATTCGAGAACATCAACGAGATGTCCCGTGTCATTTCCAAATTAAAATTTGAGTGAAACATCCAAAAATATACTTTTCATATATTTTTCAAATTCAGTCTCCTTTTGCGGAACTATCAGAGTTAAACGGGGTTGCGTTTTTTTTTGGAAGTCAGGGGGATCTTATTCTTTACTTGTAAATTTTAATTTTAGTGGAAATACAAAAGCATACTTTTTATATATTTTTTCAAATATTCACTCTATTTTTATCGGACTATTAGAGGTAACTGGAAGTTGCAATTTTTCAAGAAAATCAGAAAATTATCCCTTGTCATTTCTGAATTAAAATTATAGTGAAACATTCGAAAGCTCACTTTTTGTATAAAACGCAGATGATAATTTTAAATATACTGGCTTTTTTTCAACTGGAAAGGAACGGAATCGCGCTTCAAATTGAGAATGTGATACAACGAGCAGTATATAGATGTAACCTTGGATGTAACAAAACTGAGCTTACAAAAATTGTGAATAATAGGAAGAATGGTATAAAATTATTTTAACTTACAGGGAAAAATTTAAATACTGACAATTTAATTTATTTGTTCATGAAAAAAAAATATTGCTTGGATGAATATGTTAACACATCAAAATGAAAATATCTCGGAAAATACCAGTCCAAAAAATAAAACATACAAACTCAAAAAAAAATCATACCATATTGCGTTGCCAAGTTAATGTAATTGTAACGATATTATTGAATACTTAAATGATCTTAAAATAAAATTTGCAAGAACAAAAAAGCTTAATCAGTCTCGTCAGTATTATCAGAGTCAGAACTAAAGACAGAGATATTGTCTTCGTCTTCGTCAGTCGTAGTTACAAGTGGCGGAATGTTAGAGGCATCACACACTCGTATTGCCTCCCAAGCCTCTTGAATTATGTTTTCTGTATGAATAACATATTTTTGCCAATGATCTATAGAAATCTCGTTTATTACCATTTCCCATGTAGCCAGAACTTCTCAAGGTGACCCCTTAAGATTGGAAATATATTGATCGTATTTTCGTTTACATTCCGACCATACCCTTTCAACTGGATTAAAATGGCAGCAATGGTATCGTGGCAGTCGCAAAATTTTATGTCCTAAAGGTTAAACATATTCATCAAGGAAGTATTTTTTTCACTAGGGCAGTTTCTGCGTGCTATACTCCATATTTGATCTTTTATGGCCTTTTCTGGAAAGTCAATATTATTTTTCCGGAACCATTCGATCAGTCTCTGCTTTTTCCAAGGGATTTCTTCTAATAAACCAGAATGGTAACTTGCATTGGCCATGATTATGAATGACTTTGGGAGAAGATTCGGAACCAGCTGAGTTTTAAACCACTTTTCGAAGTTTTTCCTGTTCATATTGTCTTGATATTACCCCGTCTTTAATCCACTTTTGAATATTAAATTCGCGCCCTTGATGAAGCCATCTTTGGTTCGGCGTGGACAGAGCCGTAGTCAGAAAGAATATTTAGGGTAGGCAGAATAAACTTTTGCACAGCCTTACACACATAGCTTTTGTTATTTAAAAATTATACATCATGGATTAACTATGTTACTTATCAACATTTGAATTTCACATTTATATAGTATTTATGTTTAATAAAATCAACAGGCAATAGACTAATTTACATAAATAATAATTAGTATTAAGTAACTACTGCTTTAACAACTCGACATACTCATTTACTTTTTGTGGAATACACTAAACAAGGAAAACAAAATAAAACACAAAACATAACACAAACATATTTCTTATTGATATTCCTATTATAATAATGGTTCCCACATTTTAAGTTAGAAGCTAAAAAATGCCTTTCTTTGACATACCATACAAATTAATAAATTAATACCCTGACAATTATTGAACAATAGGAAAGCGGACTAAACAAGAAAACGCAGGAATAGAGAATAGAGAGTAGGTAGTCGTTCTAAAATACAGTGTGAACCAAAAGTTGAACATAAACTCGATAAAAAATTGAAGGAATTTTTTCGGACCCTCTATCATGCTCGGACGTCAATGAAAACTGGAGTAAAATCTTCCGGATCTAAATTTCTATTCTTGATACACTCCCTTAAAAAAATGTATTCTTTTATGAACAATACCTGGCAAGCCCATCAAATATTTTCTATTATTTGTTTTTTCCACTTGAACCCTATACTTTTGATGCATCTTCTTAAGGAGTCGATGGAAAACTCAAAATATTCAATTTTTCCCTGAACTGTTGCCAATATTACATATGGCGTACATAGAATAAATGGTGTTCTTATATTTTTCAAATATGTTGTAATTTTGGTTTTTGCGATCTTTTGCTTGGAAGACATACTGGAAGTGCAAGCCTGGTCTGATTTTATCCCATTCTTCCTTATATTTGCGTTCGTTGTTGGGCTCAATTTTGATGCATCTGCGGCTCGCTGTATCACATTCTCAATTTGAAGTGCGATTCCGTTTCGGAAGTTGGCATACCAATATTTTTGATTGACAGTGACGGATACGTCACATAACCAACTATATAAAAATGATTAATCATCGGACACCAATTTTTGTCAAAAGTTTATTGTCACCGTTGTTTTGAATATAATAACAAAGATAAACAAAAATGACGTCATTATAAATGGGTATAATTTCGACTTTAGATTTGTCCACAAATACGAGTATGAATGATTTTGTACACGCAAAATCAAGCAAAATTGAGAAGAGATTGTTGGACGTCTTTGGAACCAGCAGCCTCATAATTTAATGAAACGAAATTGGAGTTAATTGAAAATCAAAGAAAATAAAAAATAAAAACCCCAACTACGAAATGTCGTTCTAATCAAAGATCTAACGTACTCAATTCTCTTGAGGAAGCGCTCGAATCATGGTTTTCGGAAAGGGTTTAAATTTTGGTCCCTCGAATGAATAATATTCACTGGTTTCCATAATTTTTTTAAATAAACTACATTATTTTATTATTAAATTTACTTTTTTAGCCATGATAGGGGATACCACGCTGGCCATCCTTTATAATACGAGAAATCACAAAAATTGTGTAGTATTTGCGAATACTTTATTGCGTAGTTCTAGACCTGCATATTTTAATTACCATGCTACTAAAAACAAAATACGCGCTGTATAAAGCCATGACACCAGTCTGCTTTATTTTCCATTACATTTTTCTTAGAAGGTCATCCTCGAATGACGGCGGTCAAACAAATAGGTTCTTGAAATCTATTTTTAGATACCTATGACCCATCCAAATTCTCTAAATCCAAAGGATTCCAAACAAACCGGTAGAGGATCAGGAAGTTAAAGAATACCCAAAGTTAAACGATAATTATACATGGTGTATATAGGTGGATGCCAATTAAGAACATTCTTGGATCGGATGCCAATTTGTACTCTATATAAATATATATATATATATATATATATATATAGATATATATTTATATATATATATAGATTTAAAGCTTGCTGCAAATTTTGAAGGATAATGTATTTTGATTTTCGACAGGAATTGTGAATTAATTTAATTATTTTTAATTTATAATATGTTGCTTTGACGGATTCTGGGCGAAATGCCCTATTTCCATAAGCTACTACAATATTACGAAAAAACAGTAGCGTATTAAAATTTTTGGTAATTTAATTACTTTGCCATTGGTAAATCAAAAACAAGTTAATCAGTATCATCATAGTATAATATGCAATGAGTATTTAAGACACGATCAGGAGAGTTACGATACAAGCCGTAGGTGAGTGTCGTAACAAATGCGATGGTCTTAATAGGCATTAAATGTGAGTTGCATACACTATTTTTTCTACCACCAGTCATAATAATGCAAAATAATCTTTAATTTTTAAGACTTACAAAGTAAATCATCTATGAACTGTCAAAATTGATAAATTTTAAATCTGTCGTGCTCATGGCTGCCTTTGATATTGACCGATTATCACTGTGATATGGAATTTTGATTGGTTATAACCCAGCTTCGTAATGAAACGTCAGTATCATAATGAGCTTATGACATTGGTAGTAAATGTCTAATAAGTCAATTATAGGATTAGGGAATAGCGTATTTAGCAATGAACCTTTAGTAATAGCTATTAAGACACGAATATGAGAACTACGTCCTGAGCCGTAGGCGGACCCTTTAAATGAGTCGCATACACTATTTATTCTTAGATCAGTAGTAGGTAATAATGAAAAATCAAAACTTAACTTTTAATACTTATTCAGTAAATAGTAACTACGATCAACCAAATTAAAAAAAAAATTAAATATCATGATAATAGCAACCTTTGTATTTCGATTGGTCATAAACTCATATCTTAATGAGAATCGTAATGATTCTCATTCTCATAGTAACTGTCTAATAAATCAATTAAAGCCTGAGAGTTGAAAAATTTGTTTTCAGATCACAATATCACCTATCAATTTTGAAAGTACTAGAAGTTATTAAGAAAATGGGAAAAGCGATTATTTTTCTAACAATTCAACTTCCTGTATAACCGAAACAAGGCATTTTCTGGCACAAGTTTATAGTGAATTTTCCACTTATTCTTACCTGCGAAATACCCTGCCAAAATTTACCGATTATTATTTGGACCACCCTATATATTTCTCGACTTATACGAGTATGCATAATAATAATATATAATTTTATTTTATAATAAGACAAAAACTATTCGATCATCAGATTAAATTATTTGATCATACGCTTATTCGGATGACAATTAAAATAGAGTTTAAATTTAAGCAGTGAAGTTGTAATTTAGAGTATATTACATGGAAAGTACTGGTTATCAAACGAGGAGGGTTTTGGCATGTGTGTTTACCGAGTGCGTAAACTCTTCGAATTACGCGAGTAATGTACAATAATTATATCCAAATAAATATGAACACGCCTTTATAAATTTTCTATTTTTAACGAAGGGAAAAATGTTAAGTAAAGATGAATGTATTAGGTTATTTTAGGTTAGTTAGGAAAAAATGTTTATTTTGCATATTTTGTGACAATTGCTTAGTGTTAGAGATATTCCTAACGTCATTAAAGGATGGCAGTTTGCTTAATTACAAGCCTATATAAATTATATTCAAAGTTTAAAGTAGAAACCGTTTAATTTATAGGGTTTTCCCTTTAAAAATATATGACTTTGATGAGTCATTCGATTTTGCTACATCCTGTATATACGAAAATATATAAAAGTTTACATAAAAGGTAAAACACACATTACACGGTCACCCTTTACATTTCTTATGGCTTTCGGCGAAATTAGCCGAATTTATGGTATAACGCATTTCTCGGCGTGCTGACTTAAAAGTTTTTAAAGGCGTTATTAGCTGTTTCAAGTAATAAATTAAAATTAAAACTCATTGGAAATTTTATTGTAGTTTTGCTAAATTAATCTTGTAGAATATAAAACCAGATTAACTCTCTTATCAGGGATCTGTTGCATAGTTTATGCATAGATATGTGCCTCGCATATAAGTAACATAATGTATCTTACTAAATAAATTTTCATTTATATAGAATCTAAGTAAAATAATTTACATATTGAATCGTTAAGGTAAAACTGTATTTAATTATATGAAGGTTGGTTGTAGCCGCTTGCATTTGTTCGGTATAATATTTTAATTTTTTTTAAATGGAGAGATATGGAAACAAACTAGTAACAGTTTCAGTCAATTACATTAATGCTTATGACCGAACTCTCAATATGAGTTTTTGACATACGACAACGAACAAGCACAATACTCAAGTTTGTTGCAATGTCGCATAATCAAAAACACATAATATGAAAATCAAATTAGATATTATGAACAATAATGTCCCTTAAAAATTTGAAATTTTTGCTCATTTAGGAAACGCACCACAGATGATCTGGGAAAATGTAGAATACTATCTCTACATTTTGCGTCTTCACATGTTCACCAGGCATAAAAAATATACATCGATATTTTTCGGAATATGCTGAAGGCGGCTTTACACAGTTTATATTTTGAAAACCACTGCTTTAAAATAAACTATTCGAAAATATTAAGTAGTCAACTTTTCAAACGCCTGTAGCTTTTCTGATGAAGATTTTTCAAAGAAATTTGTTGTGAGTATTATTAAAACATGTATTTTAAGAAACTGTAGTAAACACGTCTTCTCAACAATAACATAAATTTAAAATTTGTCGAAAGAAACCGAAAAGTGAATTGAAAACTGTCTTAAACAACTTGTTAGGCTAAATAATCTTTAAAAAAATTAAGCAATAATTATGTCTACTACCGTGTAAATCACCCCTAGCTTAAATATAGGTAAAATATCTTCAAACTATATTATAAATCATTTAGGCATGTTTTCCTTCAGAATGCAAACCAATTATTCAAGCCTATATCTAGTGGTTATATGCGCTTAAAGATACGTCGCTTGTGATTATGCCACAAGCAATACTCTATGAAATTAAGGCCAAGACAGCGTATTGGCCATTTCATAGCAGATGGTGGTTACGTAATTCTGGCCTGGTTCATTAACTACTCTAAGCGTACATGGTCGAGCGTTTTCCTGCATAAATACGAAATCTTCTCCCGCCGCACGGGCGTCTTCATTGTTCTTCAATAACATCATTAATGTACCTCTCAGCTATAAGAGTCTCATTTCTTAGGGTAGCCAGTTCATTCAAGTAGCGCCCCAGACCGTGTCTGAGCTGCCGCCAGATCCTACGCTCTCTTTATTACTTGTTGTTATAAATTACTCGCTTGGTCTTCTCCATACCCAAACTCTTCTGTCAATCATCCATAACTGGAACCTTAGCTCATCTGCAAACATCAATTTAATCTAGTGCCTTAATTAATTCGTGTTCTCATGTGAAGGTCATACTCCATTGTTGTTGATTTAATTTCCAGTCAACCTTGTCTTCTTTGCAGACTCCCTATAGATCTTAATAATAATAGCTAAATTAGGAAAAGCATATTTAACGTAAGGTGACTATTTCCTTCTATAGTCCTCATATTTCAGTAATATTTTACCGAAATACTTTTGAGAGCGGACACTATAACCCGGTCAACAAATGAACTAAGGCACCCTGCTTTTTACCAAAGGTTTAACAGCCTGTAATTTTTATATTTTCCGTCCTAATGTTTAAAGCTTTTCTGTGCTTAACATGACATATTATTGGTTTTGAGGACCTGTAAGTTTATGTTTTCAAAGTTACCATGACCCTCTTATATAGGGTGATTAATAACCTAGTATCACGTTTCATAAAAAAAAACAAACAAACCCAAATCTTCAAATTTTTTGGCTACAAAGATTTAATACTAGGGATATAGTCCCGGAAAGTTTTTGCAATTTTTATTTCAAGCTGATTATTAAGAGTATTTTTCTAAAGTAGTGCATTTTTGCCGATTTTAAAGTTTATATCGCAATTTAATTCAGAACATATATGCAAAAATTCTTAAACAGAGAAAATGTTCCAGATATTACATCCTAGTAGCCAAAAGAAGAATAATATTTAGCGGATATTTAATTGGCGCCATTCCTGCTTTCAAGATCCTGCTAATCAATCACCCGGTATAATGCGTTTATTACAAACACTTTTATTCAGCATAACGAATATGATTTAAAAGTTCTGACTAAAATTACCGTATTTATAGTTGTAAAATCGGCAAAAATGCACCACTTTTGAAATGTTCCCTGCAACTTTTTAATAAGCACCTTGAAATAAAAATTGAGAATACGTCCCAAGACAGTGGTCCAAATTAATCTCCACTTTAAAAAATTTGGAGTGTGTTTGATTTTTGTCAAATTTGGTTAACTCAACTAACCCTAATATCATCTGTATATTGCATTTATTACAATTACTTTTATTCATCTTAGTGGACATAATAATGATCTAAATATTATACCTTGGTAGCCAAAAAAAAATGAATTTTCTCTTTTAAAGAATTAGGGTATTTGATTTTTGTCAAATTTTATTAATAGTCATGTAAAAAATTGCCATAGTAGCCTTGAAATAATTAGCTTCCAGTCCAATAAAGCAAAAATAACTTATTTAGAAGAAAGCTTTCAAAAAAAATCAGAGTGTTGAACTTTTGAAAAAAAAAGGATGTCAAAGCAGTTTATTTCCCTAGATTGCTATGAAAAATTTTCTAAAAGCGAAAACAGGAAGTTGTGCAGAAAATCGGAGAAACTAATAATTTTTCAATAACTTTTAAGTTTAAGTTTCATATTTCGAATTATCAGTATCTCTTTAGTTTTTCTGTGTGCGCTGTAATCACCTCGCAATAGCTTGTTTTTTCATCATTATAAATCTGAGGGGAGAGGGTCTCTGATTTATTTCATGTTACTTAAAAAATTTAAAGCATTTATTATTATTGTTAAAATATAGAAACATGTAGTAATCTATCTGGAACTAGCAAGATCTTTTATCAAGTACAGACTGAACACCTATTATAGTTAGTTCTACAAGAAAGTGATTCTATATAGAATAAGGGGGTATACAACCTGTTGTAAGTGCTGTAGTGTTTGTTCCATTATTATGCGAAACTAAATTTTATATTTTATGCTGCTGATTCATTACGGGTAGGTATAATTTAGCAATAAGCATTCGCTATTATTTCACGTTAACTATACATAATGTGTGAAATGTAGCTGCAATCAAATATTTAAAATATGTTTAATAATAAGCAATAAAACTAAATTTAAAATTTTCAAAATTCCTGGCATATGGCATTCTAATTAAAAAATTATATCATTTTGGAAGTTAGTTTCACTATAACTGCAAGCTCTAGTGTCTTAAATTGGGTGAAGGTGGTGAGGGTTATTTAGGATAATATTCTATATCAAATCTATATTGATCAATTCAATCCTAACTTGGTGGTAGAATGTAATTTTAATTGTATCTGATAATTTTATATATACAGTACTCTAATAGTTTAACTATTTATTACAATTACATAATCTCCCTTATATAAGCCTAAGTTATAACTAGTAACGGTAAATACACACAAATAAATATAGAGGATAAGCTTTTCATGCCAAAACTTAATCTAGGTAGGTAGCCAGCTATAATATATAAAGTCTTTCAATCTGTTTATCACAACTACTCATATTAGTTTTTAAGTTTATTGTAAGCGATTATTAGAATTCAGCAGTGTATTTAAAATGTATTTTTTAATAGTAATTGGAAAATGACTTTTTACGCACGACTGACTCGACTGGAGCCGATGGCGAGCGCCACAAGTCGAACGATTGTGGAAAGAGGTTTTCGAACGAGTTTTTTATTATAATTTTTCCACTACAAGGATCGTATTCTTTTGTAACTTGTTTTTATAATATAGATAGAACTAATGACTAAAAAGAACCAATATTTAATGGTAGTTGTAAAGTGACAGCAATTATTCAAGGTAACACTAGGAATCCGTGTATATGCAAAGTGTTTTGCTAGAAACAATTTTTACGTCGTGTGCAATATTCCACTTTCACTACAGTTTTCTGACGCTTGGTTATGGTTATCCTGTTGTATCCTAGTAGAACATTCTTGTTCTGGTCCCGTAAAAGAAGACGATATTAACGATGCTATCTTTTTTTAAACTTCTATTTTATTTATAAGCGAGTTATCATCGTAGCCTTCTGGAATCGTGCTTAAAATTCTTTCCCTGTGACGCTTAAGGGCTAGCAAATCTGAGTCAAAATTTACTAAAATAGTGGTCGATGAACGAGAATGCCCCTAAATGACTGTATTTTCCAACATCAAATATTTAGCAATTTATTTGGTCATGTTTCCCATTTTGTTGACGCCCACAATTCTTAAAGTACATTTTCCATGTCGATAGTTAAAAGACACTGTCTTTAGAACTGTCTAGAACACAGTACTTCTTCAAGCTAGTATAAAAGCTTCCAGAAACTGTAAACGACCTCGGTATCTTTGTTTTTGTGTTCAGCATCGCACTGCCGAAATCTTTCGTGTCTTTTATTTTTAAGTAGCATAATTCATTCCTCTCCTCTGCAAAGTACATGAACTCTAACTGCCACCCATCCGAAAATATTACGTATGGCTACCACAAATTTTCATAAATTTTTAAATAAATAAAAGTTCACGAAACTAGGCCCTTTTACTAACCGAATTTTGGTAAACCCGCAATTATCTTAGCCCTACTGTGTTTGCCTTGGTGAATATGGAAAAAATCCTCTTCCATGAGAATCCGAGATTTGTTTGCATCATAGCTCTTGGATATTATTGATGCAGTATTTTGTGATCTGCATTTATTGTTGATTTGAGTTTGGAATATGTGATCCATAAAGTCGAGGAGACACATTGTTTTCGATAATTATTCAGAGCATACCAAAACTGCATACTGCATTCTGCAAGAACGTTTCAACGTTATATTTCGACCTCCATTTCATAAAACGATTTAATTCCACTTCATACTGGCTCTTCGATTTCGTTGAGAGTAATTTCGTAATTATAAGGCTTGACTATAATAAAATTTCAACAGAATCACATTTTTTGCAAAACTCTTTTGAAATAGTAATCTTTTGACATACCTAGTCAATAAAAGATCAAAACAGTTACAGTTGCTCTGTTCAATGTTCCACGTTTAGAGCGAGTTTTCCCTGTGCAAAAGTAAATTTTCTAAAGCAGTCCTAGAAAAGCATATTTTGTAAACTAAGCTACTTTCGATTGCTTTCAGTTAAGATCAACTAAACTAATATTTAATCAAGCTAAATATTTTGTATTTATTTGCTCTGGAACTAAATTTAATTTCAAAATATTCGGGTTTCCCTACTTAATTCAAAGTGTTTGATTTGGGTTAGATTATAATTAGTAATTTTGCTCGTTACTAAAGTATGACTGACTATTATAGAGTTTTAATAAAGTATGACTGCCTATTATAGAGTTTTTGACAATATACTTTGGTTCTTCTCCGTTCTTCGTTACTAAAGCATGACTGACTATTATAAAGTTTTTGACAATACTTCGATTCTTCTGCCTATATTACGATATCATTTACATTAAAGCAAAATATAAAATTAAAAACTCGTTCAATATTAAATAATTTTAATTTAGATATTTATTTTATGGGAAAATATTAATATATAAGTAAGCATTTAAGACCTAATATAGCAATAAATGTGCCAACAGAGCAATGAAAACCTTTAATGAAAGAGTCATGATGATAAAAAGGCAAGTTGCTAGAACTAGATGGAATAATAATTTTATTTTTTCAAGTAGAACACAGATGCGTTTATAAATTTTCTTTATAGTACGTGCACCGTATTCTAAGTAATCAAAACGTGTTTTATTGCCATTTTGCAAATAAAGTCAAAATGCAGATGCAAGTAGACAAATAGTCTAGATAGTAAAGCGGTTACAAGCAAACCAACATATTTTGATCATAGTATCTAAATGGTCTAATGGTTTTATTTTCTCATCTCACTCAAGGTATTATATAATGTGCCTATAGCTAGATTAGTTCTAATTATTAATTTATTTGTAAATATTTATATGATAATATGTAACTTTATTCTGCCTTTGATAATATATTTATTACACAACATATTAAATTCGCTTTATTTCACCATAGTAAATAATAGAAAATGGATTTTTATTAGCAAATTATCGCTAATGCTAAAGCTCAATATCTAGAACAACTAATCCTGGAGCGTTTGTGATATCATCTATCATAAGATTGATATAGCTTGAGATCAAATCTTGCCTTGAATTATTCGTCCGAATTATTCTTTGAATGGATTTTTTTGCTCAAATAATGCAGCTTGCATTAATTGAGATAATATGACAAAATAAAATATTTCAATTCGATTTGCGCTCTAATTTACATAGCCAAGGTTACAAAAGGGTTTTTTTACTTCCGGGACTAATATCGTTTAGTCCGTTCAAGTAAGTACTAAAAAGTTCATTTAATCCCTATAAACTAAAGTACAGGGTGTCCCAAATTCGAGCCTCATCATTGGGATCTCGGAAACTAGAAGAGATACGAGGTCGGTTAAATGGAGGCAAAGTTGTGCAATTTCATGCTGATCAAAATGCCATCTTAAAAGTTTAAAAATACTTACGAAGATATTTGGAAAAAACCGAATATTCGCGATTTCATTTTTATTTTTTTATGACTCTATTTGAATAGATATAACAAAATAAATTATACATTCTGAATGCTACTTTTTCTGTTCTACAAGATGGTGTTATCAGATTTTCAAACCGACGTTTCGTCTTTGAGCTGTCATCATCAACTTTGTTTTTTTAAATACGGCCCTGGATTTTTTATTACGGATTTCAAGAGCATCTAAAGTCCCAAAACCAATGATGTATCGCACTTATTCGAAAAATTTATATAATGGCATTTTCCATAAGACCTCATGTGTTGGAGAGAGACAGAAAACATATTTTTGATAAGATTTTACCAGGAAATTATTAAAATGACTTTTTCGGATAAATGCGATACATCATTGGTTTTGAGACATTGGAAGCTCTTAAAGTCCGAAATAAAAAATCCAGGGCCGTATTTAAAAAAACAAAGTTGATTATGGCAGCTCAAAGACGAAACGTCGGTTTCAAAATCTGATAACACCATCTTGTAGAACAGAAAAAGCAACAATGAGAATGTGAAATTTATTCTATTCAAATAGAGTCGTAGAAAAATATTAAATCGCGAATATTCGTTTTTTTTCTAAATATCTTCGGAAGTATTCGGAATTTTTTAACTTTTAAGGTGGCATTTTGATCAGCGTCAAATTGCGCACCTTTGCCTCCATTTAACCGAACTCGTATCTCTTCTAGTTTCCGAGATCCCAATGATGAGGCTCGAATTTGGGACACCCTGTACATGCAAGGAACACATAATTAAATAAAGGTTAAATTTAACAAATTTTATTCCCTTATTTATATTTAGACAGATGTTTACGTTTGTACAATTTATAATATTTTATACTCGAATTGTCCAATCGCTAGTATACTGTATGACGCTGCTTTATGTAGAACTACATGAAACAGCGCCAGAGACCTGCTCAAAGGCTTGTCTGAAAGTGTTTCCTAAAGGTCTAGCAATTTCGAATACTTTTATGACCCTAGGTATGTAAATTAAAAAAGAAAAGTTCTAAAATAATAAAATTCGCGGACAAAATTTGAATACACTCGGTATTATAAAAAATCTTTAAAAACGAACTTTTACATGTAAACCTTCGAGAAGCAAGTAAAAAGAGTCGAGCTGGGTGCTGGGAATCGGGACACCATAAGGCACTTTTATACAGGGTGTTATTTAAGTACGTGGCCAAACTTCTGAAGGTGACTCTTTGGGCGATTCTAGGACGAAAAGTTTATATAAACGTAGATCCATTGTTTCCAATATACAGGGTGTTTAAGTTTAAGGAAAAACGGTAGGTTACGCCACTGACTTCTTTCTAATTTTGGTATTTATTTCGGATTAAGGAACTAAAAATACAACTTTTTGTCCCTTGAATTATTTTCGTATCTTGCTTACTTTTTAGGAAAAAAAATAAAAACCACTATTACATGTCCCTATAGACTATATCACAAAAAAAGTGATTTTTATTTTTTTCTCAAAAACTGAGCAAGATACAACGATAACACTAGCGATAGGTAAGTTGTATTTATTCTTACTATATTTGAAAAAATATATATTTTTTAAAAATGTGAGTGAATTCCATTTTTTTAACAAAAATATCCAGAAGATTGACTTCCGGGATGCCACTGGACTTAATAATAATTAATATAATTAGGGGCAAATTAGCTCATTGCTACAGTGAATACTACTGCCGAATTTTAACAAATTCGCCCAAAAGAATATTAAGATTTTTACAAAAAGCGGTCTCTTTTAATAGTTTCACACCCTGTATCTTGGAAACCGTGCATTTCAGGGCCTATGTTTATATAAACCTTTTTGTCTTAAAAGCACTCGAAGAGTTGCCTCTTGATGTTTGGCAACGTACTTAAATAACACCCTGTATACGTCTCTTTTTAATAAATTTTTTATTGTCTGGAATCGGAATTTTGATAAATCAAAATTCCTCATCTCAGTCATTTCCTTGAGCCAACCGAACTTAAGAACAAGTCCTTCTTCACAGGTAAATTCATTGGTTTCACTTAAATTCTTTACGATTTCATATCATTTTAAAGAAGGGTCGAACTTTTGAACCTAGTGCTTTAGGGAGATCCGATTCTTGTAAGAGCGCGATTTTGATTAGGTTTCGAGCTGGGAGGTGATTGTAACCATATATGTTGAAGTAAACCTGAATCCTCCTATCTACAAATAACTATGGCATAACAAGTTGGGCATTGGTAAGATCCTTAAAAAATACAAAACTCAACAAAGGGTACAATGGTCCTACGGAACACGAAAAGAGCCTATAGGCCACGAAAAGACTCGTTCGGTACAACCCCCCCCCCCCCCCCAAAAGAACCTCGTAATCTCTGTGGGGGAATCTTAAAATTTACGTCCTGGTCAGATCTTACACGCTACGCTCTCAACTTGTTACAAATTCTCTTTAGTATGTGCATGTAGGTATACTAGGTGGTATGCATATGTTTCCCGTATGAGTAATGTGAATGTATCGAGGGTAGAGCACAGTGTAAGGGCACATACTTTGTATGTATTGGTTTTTATTAACCGGTCACGGCTTACTTCTTGGTGCTAAGACCTGATTGAAATGTAACCTAATTCTGGCAAATAAACTTTTCTTATGTTATTTTATGAATATAAATTCAATTCATTTTCTATTCATTTAGTATATGTTAAGGGTTATGTTATGTAAATTAATACTGCGTTTTTCTTAAACTGCACAAGTAAAGCAAAATAGATGTATAAAAAATTATCATTTCGGTTTTATTGCAAGTATTGACTGGTTACTTAAGAAATTGTAATCGTTTAACAAACATCTACTTTAGAACCTACTATCAAACAACGTCAGGATCATAACCGACAGTGACAATAAATCATTCACAATAATAATTGTTACGATAACGTCCAAAGAGGTATTGACCTTAAGGCACAACGAATGTGCCTTGGGACAGGGTCGTGTCATCCCAACTAACCCAAACTAACCCCTAGGCAACGTCTTCTGAACTCCATCATCCATGCCTTTTTAAAACATGCACGAATGTCAGCTAATAAAGAGGCAGATGTTTGAGAAAAGCAATATCCAGTATATAATGATGAATTAGGTAGATTAAGGAATGCTGTCATTTGAGATACTTTACATATTGAGTAAATTTCAGCATAAAGCACTTCTAATACTAATAAACAACTAACAAAAAATAAATTAAAAAAAAATACATAACAATTCTTAGGACAACTCTCATACTGGATTATTCAATTATTTATTCACGAGCGGCAATCCGTTACTTTGCGCTCTAAATAAACAAATAACTAATTTATAGATATTGCAATTCGATATTTCATCCTCAATAAATTTTTATAAAATAATAATATTTATAGTTATAAAAATAAGAAGCTGGATTATTACTAACATTTTCTTCGAACATCTTTTCGAATTCTTCTTCGTGTGCTTTTTTTGATAGCGTGATTTTTCGATAGCACTTTATATGATAACCATTATTTTCTCTTGTCAGTTTGTCAAGTTTTTCATAAGCGAAGTTTTTTATTTTACAAAACTTGATCAAATTACAACAAAAAGTGTAGGAGTGATCCGTAAATGGAATAACTCCTCCTGAAGAATCACACACAAAACACGTGCACATTTTTAATGCATTAAAAAAACACGTGAAATATAAATTTTTAGTGGAACCGACGAGGAAAACATCGGCCATCAGTGGCCACCCAAAAGTCAATCGTCAACTGGAGGCTATTAACAGGGAAAAACTCCTTATTTTACGAACATAAATGTCAAAAATTTAAACAGCCAGAGCGTTTAATATAGTGCCTGATCATATTATAGAAAATTATTACACAATTTAATCTTTGTAATACAAATAAACTTTATTTTTAAAATAAAATACAAGTTTAAATAAAATACAAGGAATAAAAAATATTCTTTTTTAACAACTTTCAATAATTAAAGCCATTTAAATATTATTTTAAGCTTTGAAGTTGACCAATTAGTCACAAGCACACGGACTAATGAAACAAATTAGGGACTCCTTAAGTGACGTTTCTTTGACAGAAATCCTCCTTATATGACGCATGTAAAAACAAAAATGGTCCGCCCAAAAACCCAAGCTCCGGGCCAATTCCGGGAAATTTCTGAGTTTTTTCTATCATTAGCGCCACCTATAAGGGACGGGTTTTTTGTCGGCCGACCGGGAAAATCTTAAATAAAACATTTTTGTCTTTAAAATAAAAATAGGCCGACCTGACAGTTCTGTCAGGGAGTCTAGTCATCAAAAATGGAATTTTGGAATTGGTCGGCCGAGTACTTCGGGCAGGGTGTGGTTCGGCCGACTTGACGATTTTTCATCCTCTAGGGTCGATCTACCGATTGATCGTGAAAAAACACGACAGTTTTGTGACGGTACCTAGGCATCTCATTTCTCTGGACAATTAGCATAATTGTCAATTACTGGTCAAGGCCAGCCTTGGCCGACCAACGGTTTCTTATTCGGCCCAACCAAACAACATTTTTTATCATGCAAAATCCTGACAGTTCAGACCCCACACTATTATGACGGTCGCCTCTCGGACTAAACGAGATTCAAAGAGCACATAGCTCATTTAAAGTATGGTAGAACAGAAAAATCAAGTGTTGCCGAGCATGCTTTTGATAATAATCATAGAATAACAATTAAAAATTGAAAATTAATTCATAATAGGAGATCATTAGGCGTATATGAAAGTATGGAAATTATTAAATGTAAGAATAGTTTAAATAGAGATAGAGGGCCTATTCCGTATAGTCCATTGTATTGGTTGATCAAGCATGACTAGCGGGATTCCAGGATTGGTTCTTTTTAGTTCCGCTTGATTAAACAAACAGTAGTATAAAAGAGAGTTAGGTAAATTTTCATTTTAGTTTTAATCATCTCCTGATGATGCTAACATGGTTAGCGAAACACGCGTCGAGTGCAAAAATTCTGTTTCGGTATTGTGGATGGAACTCTGTTTTTAGTAATAAAGCACTTTTACAACATTCGTAACTACTGTCATTAAAGATATTACGTGTCTCGGCGTTTAATGATTGCAAATCCATATAGTTCAAATGAGTACCCGTTTTCGTCGAAATCATGCTGGGAATCTACAGAGGCCCTTAATCTCTGACCAAACTTTAAAATAGCTGCTGCTAACAAATGAACGAAAATAGCTTATATTTGCCGATCTAAGTCTATTCCTGATACAACTGTTCAGATGTCGTGTGTGGCCACTCTTAAGTTTTTAAAATATTTACCTAACTTCTAGTTAAAATAAATAATAAATATTTTAAATCTGACAGCTTTTGTATTTTCAAGCAGCTTTATCTTATTTTTATATGGATTTCCGCATTGTCATATTTTAAAGGGCGCTTTTGCTGTAAAATAAATGGAGCGAGCAGACAAAGGAAGAAAGCCTTTCCTCTATCAGAAGCCATGGAACCGAGAATTGTTTTCCGGCATGACGTAGCTAATTTTGCAATATTAAATGTAATACTTTTTGTGCTTTAAGTGAAATGTGTGCATTAATATGCACACATTAATATGTAAGGTGCAAATTTGGCTGTTCGTATCCAACTTGCTAGGGCTGACATCGGATGGTTATTTTTCACAGAAGCTATCCTTAGCTAAAGAGAATTTGAATAGGTTATAATTAAACTAATTGATAAATCATTCTTCAAGGTGTTTAAATTGAGAAAGCTGGAGAATTTTACCTGGACCATAGGGAAATCATAATACAATTTAGCGTAAATAAGCCAGTTAAGAACCTAACTTTATTTTTTCGTAATTCACGTTTTATTTATTTTACGTTACTTGATTTCTACTAAAAAATTGAGAATATTTTGTATGGTGCTTACCCGTAACGATATTGAACTGTTTTTATGGATAATTTTTCTACATGGCATGCGGACTGAATCATATTTTTATGACAACAAGTACAACGCTTTTCACTTCCACCATTTAAGGGCAGTAGTAACTTTAGAAATGAACTTACGAAAATACACCAGGTGATTAATAAATATGACACCCGAGAAAATTCACTTTTTTTCGATATCAAATTGAGGAACAGTTATACTTGAGCAATACGAAATAGCTCTGCACCTTTCGTTGAGTTTCATATACATTATATAAATTATGAAAACAAAGTAGTAATAGACAACAAAAATTTTGACTAGGTGTTCAAAATATGTCCTGTTTTGCCAAATGCAATGCATAGCATGTCTTCAAATGATCGTATGCATCTCTGAAAGCATTATTTATGTTAGCTTTACTAATGTGATAAACATCTTGGTGTGCAGCATTACCTCCAGTTGTAGGAGGTAATGTATGGAGCCGACTGTTAAGCCATCACCAGAAAGATCTGTCTATAGGTCTTAGCTACCAATTTACGTGCGATACTTTTGGTATAAAAACAGGTTGAGGATGTGAAGGGGCAACTCGTGGTAAAAGTTGGTTATTTGAACAATGAGAAACAGTTAATGTTCATTAACTGTTATAGTACGCAAAATTACAGATAAGATGGTCAATTTTTTAAACTTGGGTTAAAAAAAAGGTTTTTCTTTTAAATCTGTAGCAAAGTAAAATGTTAAAGATCCAGTGGATAGATTTTTGTCCAAGCCAATATGACTCTATTGGACACCAGTGTGCCGAACGTCTCTTTACCTCTAGGTATATGTGAATAAAACCAAGTTGCGATAGCCAGACATGTATTATACTAAATGAAACACTTTGTATTCCATGAAAAAATTTAATCCAAAAGGACTTCCTATAAAAGCATAACAGAGCGCTTTCGGCCTAAGCCATCATCAGTGTTACCTGAAAAGTAAGTAGAAGAACCTCCCATTAGCAGAAGAAAGTGGCTGTTGTGGGATCTTTAGGAAGATAATGACAAAAATGACAATGTTATATCAATATTCTGAGAGTGTTTAAAACTTGAAAGGCATTAAATAGGTTTGTAAGTTAAGAACGGTGCTTTTTTGTAATTTTGTGTGTGAATTTTTTTAAAAAGCCAACGGAAAATGATAGAGGTTCATACACTTACTTGTCATTGGACCTGAAGAGCATATCGACGAAGGGTAAACAAACAACACCAACAAATAACGGTCAAATCACAATTAAAAAGTTAAAAGTCACACTTTAAAGGTAACATAATTAAAAGGAAAATGCCCAAACCACGCTTTTCGTGGAACGACAAAATGTGTCGTTGAAGTTGACAGTCATGCCGAGCAGACTCTGAAGCCGCAGGAAGTGAACCGCGAAAAAATTGGCGGTAAATTTAAATCTTGAAACTAAATGTTAAATTAATACAGACAGTTATTCTGAACAGAAATGAAGTAACTAGCATTACAAAGTAAGTCTGGAGAACAAACTGGCTGATAGAGATATGATCAATGTTATATAAAATAATTCTAGTGCATAAACGGTGACCCAAGAAAGTCATTGTATTAACATAAAAGAGAGTGTTTACTTAACTGACTAATAGAATATTTGGAAGGAAAACTAAAGCCAAAAATCTTTTTTTTTATTTAAAAAAAATAGCTGTATTACAGGCAAGCTGCGACCCAATCTACGAGACCTTTTCAGATAACACTGATGATGGCTTAGGCCGAAAGCGTTTTTATAAAGAGTCGGCATCTTTTCTTGGGATTTATATGTTTAGATCAGTGAGAGATAATATCGAATAATTTTCTGCATATCGAAACAGTTTGAATTGTAATTATAGTTCAAGATTTAAATAAAATATTGTAATTGCTAAAATCACGGTATCATCAGCATATCTGATTGTTGTTATTGGCTCTCCATTTATTTTGATGCCGAGGTGTGATATGCTTCCTTAAATATTCCGTCAGAATATAGGCTGAAGAGTAAGGGCGACAATATGCAACCCTGTCTTACTCCACGTTGTATTTTAATATGGTCTGTTTTAATATTGCCTATCTTTACCTATGTCGTTGAATTCCAGTATAGATTTTTAATTATGCGGATATCTCCAACCCCCTGTAGTATATCAATAAGTTTATCGTGTTGTATGCGGTCAAAGGCTTTTGCGTAATCGATAAAGCATGCAAAAACATCTTTTCGCTGTTCACGGCATTTTTGGAGGAGAAGGTTCATTCCGAAAAGTGCGTCACGCGTTCCGGAAGCGTTTCTGAAGCCGAATTGAGAATCATCAAAATTTTCCTCACATCTACGTCTGATGCGAGCGTGAATGATTCGTAGGAATGCTTTGAGCATGTGGGACATGAGGCTGATTAGGCGATAATCACCACATTTTTTCGGCTCATGTTTTTTAGGTAGAGCAATAAAAGTTGATGATAACCAGTCAGATGGAATTTCACCTGTCTCATAGATACTATTAAACAGTTTAACTACCAAGCCAATATTTTCCTCTGTAATGAGCTTTAGAGCCTCGGTCGGAATCTCGTCAGGGCCAGATGCTTTAATATTTTTCTGCTATAGAGAATGCATGTATCACCTTGGATTTAAAAATAGTTGGTCACATGCCTTCATGCATGCGGGGCATCATAGAGCATCAGCTCTATGATCTTTAAAGTTGGCCTCTATATAACTGGTCTATGAGTTTTTTAGTTCTTGTTCCTCCAAAATTAGTTGGTTACGATCATTTGTAAGTGACATAGTCGTTATTTTCTTGTGAACTCCAGCTACTTTCTTTACTTTTCTATACATATTAAACGTATCATGTTTGGAGCAGAGGTCTTCTATTTCTGCACATTCCCTTTCGATCCATCTCTGCTTGGCTTCTTTGATCTCCCTTCTTATGATGTTTTGTATTTTTTTATATGTGTCAGGTTTGTTCTTCGTCAGTCTTCGCTGTTCCATGATGGTTAGAACGTGATCTGTCATCCATTTGTTTTTGGTCTCGCGGAGATATACACGTATTCACAATGATATTCTTGATGTTATTCCATAGAATCTCTATATCTTGGAGCTAGTTCTCCTGCAGACTTGTTAACCAGTTATTTATTTCTTCGGCAACAATATGTCTGACTTCAGAGTTATTTATCTCGTTACATCAACTGCTCTAGCTGTTCAGCCACAAGGGGATTATGGTCCGAGCCAATGTCAGCCTCAGGGTAAGTTTTGGCATTTTTTATTATATTTTTAAAACGCCTATTAACCAGTAGGTAGTCGATCTGATTTCTAATTGGTGTTGAGTTATTTAGATTACTGCGTGGGGCTTGTCAAGTATAAAGTCTTCGTCTGGGTAGATTGAAAAACGTGTTAGCAATTATCATCCCTGAGTCCTGACAAAACTCGTAGAGTCTGTCACCTCTCTCGTTGGAGCTACCAAGCCCAAAACTACCAACTATATCGGTGCGTTGTCCTTGACCAATTTTAGCATTAAAATCTCCTAATATAATAATAACACTATCGCTCTTTAACGTCTTCATTGTGGAATCAATTCGTTCATATAAATTTTCTATTTCCGTATCATACCTCCTTCCAGCAGTTGGGGCATAAACCTGAATAAGATTGATGATTGATTGAATGGTTTGCAGACCATTTGTAGTAAGCATATCCGGTTAGATATTGGTACAAAATTCTTGATATATTTTGTGTATTTTCATGAAGCAAAGATGCCAACGCGCGCCGCTTCGATCATTTTGGTCGTTGTCATCACTACCTGAGTAATATAGTGTGCCGTGCTCATGTTGACATGATCCGCAGCCAGACTAACGGTGTTCACTTATACCCATTATGTGTATGTTCATTCTCTTCATTTCCTGAACCAAACTATTAAGCTTCCCAGCTTGAAACAGTGTTCTCACGTTCCATGTACAGATGCGCAACTTTGATTTCACTATTTTGAGCCGGGGGATTCTTAGCACCCCTTGTCCATTTAAGGGCTGCCCGGAACTGGTGGCCGTCTTGTTTATGTTTCTCGCCATAGTAAATTCCTGGAAAAAGATGATCAAAGTTGTTTCCCGTTGCCTTCCCTGATTTAATTTCAGCCGCCCAATCTGGGAACAGACGCTGTTAGTAGCCGCCCATTCTGGGTCAGACGCTACTCGGTTCATTACATCTGACTATCCTTACTTGGTTTAGCCTGCACGTCGATGCAGTTGCCCGGGGTGTGGCGCGGGGAACCACAAGTGAGAATTGGTAGTTTCGTGAGGACCAGTCACCACCTACTAACATCCGTCATAGACGTTAGTTACGAACGTTCTTGGTGAAAGGTACTACCTCTGCAACACTAACCATACACCCCATTCAATAATGAGTTTATATTATCTACGTTGGGGTTTCGAAACTTCGGCAACATGCACTAAAACAGAGTTTTATCCACAATACCGAAACAGAATATTTGCACTCGACGCGCGTTTCGCTAACCATGTTAGCATCATCAGGAGATGATTAAAACTAAAATTAAAATCTACTTAACTCCCTTTTATACTACTGTTTGCTTAATCAAGCGGAACTAGAAAGAACCAATCCTGGGATCCCGCTAGTCACGCTTGATCAACCAATACAATGGACTATACGGAATAGGCCCTCTATCTCTATTTAAACTATTCTTACATCTAATAATTTCCATACTTTCATATGCGTCTAATAATCTCCTATCAGTTATATTATGAATTAATTTTAAATTTTTAATTGTTATTCTATGATTATTGTCAAAAGCATGCTCGGCAACACTTGATTTTTCTGTTCTGCCATACTTTAAATGAGCTATATGTTCTTTGAATCTCGCCTATATAGATCTTCTAGTTTGCCCAACATATTTTTGGTTACAATCCATACATCCAATTTCATATATTCCACTTCTTTCTAATATTTCAATTTTGTCCTTTGGACCACCTAATAATTTCTTAATGTTAAACTGCGGCTGGTATACTAATTTTAAACCTACTTCCTTAAAAACTTTTTGGAGTCCTCTAGTATACTGAGGATTATACGGTATCGAAACATATTTTGTATTTTCATCCTGATTAACGAAAGAAGTGGAATCACGAATGGTCTTTCTAAACAAATGCCTATTAATTAGTTTATTTATTAAGTTAGTATTAAAATCATTAACTTTTACTATATTCCTAATCGTTTCCTTTTCATTATTAAATATTTCTCTGCTAAGAGGAAAATTAACCAAACGGTGTACTAAAAAATAAAAGCTGGCCATTTTATGTTGGTCGCAGTGGAAGGAGTCATTAGGAATATATCGGTTAGTGGCAGTATTTTTTCTATAAATATCAAATTCTAGTGTGTAGTATAGTAGGTATATTTAAAAAAAAACGAGTTTTTAACAAATTATTTGCGTGATCAAAACCGAGATATTTACGTTTATTTTTTGCATTAGGTCTAATGCAAATGACTTTTTTTGGATAATTATAAAAAATGCTTCCTACAAAGACCTTATTGTGCATTGGACCAAAAAATAAGTATTTTTTTTCTCTATGCGGTGGTACCAATATCTCGATTTTTGTTGATAGTGTCCTTTTGCGTAGTCCAATTTTGTATTACATCCGGAATAAGGGTTATCTTATCATGTACTTTCATTCCTGAAAAATTCAGATTGTGACACCATACTATTAACGCAAGAATTGCAAATTATTACTCAATTAAGATAAAAGGTGTGGATCTGAATAGCGCATGGATGGGCCTTGACCTCTAGTGATTTTACAAACATTTCCGACCCATTTGCACGATGAAAAGACATTTAACCAGAGCGCCGAGCACTAGCTCACGGCAGATTTAGACTAAATGTGGTTACTGGCTAAGACTGTCGTCACGTCGCTCGGACACTCAGTGTTTTGACCATCGGAGTTTGTCTTAACCTCGATTTCGCTCTTATAAACAATGTATTCTGCGGCCAGTGGCGATTAAAGAATTTGTAAATTCGCAAATTATAGTTAGTTTATGTTAAATTGTATGTAGGGAAGGAGATTTTATTTGTCTATTAATTTTCGCAGGTGGTGCGCGCGCACGGGCACACTTATTGAGAAGCTGTCCCTGGCTACCCCAGGCTGGAGAACACCGAAGTACAAAGTCTGGAGCTGATCAATGAC
>MU182365.1:101830-121923 GCA_016904865.1 Pissodes strobi | reverse complement strand
CAATGACAGTTTGTGATAAGAGGGGCTGCATTGTATTAGCTGGCAGGGACGTCAAACTGGTGAGAGCGGTTTGATTACGGGAAGTGACGCCACCGCCATTCCGAGTTTCCACGGGATGTGGCCCATCAAATCCCATCGTCCTCCTCCAGGCTGGAGAACACCGAAGTACAAAGTCTGGAGCTGATCACTAGTGAGTGACCCACCAAACCCTATTTTTACCCCTGTCAGACTAGGGACCACCAAAGGAAAGAGTCTGAGGCCAATGCATTCGGTGGAAGCGGCCCTAGGTGCTAGATGCATACGCCTACTCGCATCGTCCGGTGAAAGACCACCCCACCAGAACTGCGAAGCGCTAAGTGGTTTTCCCGAATCACGTTCCGTTTCCGCGCTGGTGGTTTCGGGTTCCACAGTAGGAATATAATAATATGGACATGATGGTGCTTCCAGGATCAAAATATTCCGGAGGTAAACTCCCCGGCCATTCGGATCTCCGGGCGCTGGGTGGCCCTGGAAGCCCTTCATTCCGCATTTCACAGACAGCAAAGATACCGAACCAATTTAAAATTGATTTCTGCAACATAAGAGGCCTAAATACAAACATAAATTCGGTACACCAACATCTACAAGCAAATAGACGACACATATTAGCCCTTACAGAAACACAAGTATGTTCTACAACAACAACAGTGAACTACCCTTATTCTGGTAACGACTTACATACCCGATTTAGACATAAGTTCGGAATATGCCTTTTTGTCCGAAGCGACCTTTCATGTCACCGCGAGGAAACACTCGAACCAAACAACCTTGACGTCATGTGGCTCAAGTTCACCGCCAAGGGATTAACCAAGTTTATATGTTGTCTCTATCGTCCTCCGAGCGACACCAAAGCTTTTTTTCAACACTAGCTACCAAAGATTTTTTTCAACACTAGCTACCACTTTTGACTCAATACAGGTTGATCACCCTAGTTCAGAAATAATCGTTCTGGGAGACTTCAATGCCCACAACACCAACTGGCTCAAACATCACAACAAAACCGACAACGAAGGTAGAGAGGCTGAAGCATACGCCATCAGCTGCGGGCTTACTCAAATTGTAGATAAACCAACTCGAATCTCAGAGAGGGGCGAATTCGCCGCCCTCCTGTATCTTTTTCTAACCACCAATCCTGACAAGTACACAGTTACAGTTGGTCCGCCATTAGGTACTTTCGACCACAAACTTATTACAACGGTTTGTGAATTGCCATTCATACAGAAAGATCCACCATTGCCTCGCAAAATCTGAAATTACAATTCTGCAAACTGGGACGATCTAAGGGAGTTCTACCTAGATTTTCCTTGGCTCGACGTCTGCTTTGGCGCTGACAACCCGTCAGTCTGCTGCGAAAAGATCACGCAAGTAATCTCCTCAGGAATGGAAGCATACATCCCAAATTCCATCAAGTTATCATCAAACGGAAAGCCCTGGTTCGACAGAAGATGCGAGAGAGCTGTGGGTAGGAAACGGCAAGCCTACAAGTACTGGCAGCAAAATCAGACCGCGCAATTATTTTGTCGAAGCGAGAAACGAGTGCAAGCGTGTTACCGACGAAACTAAGGACAAACACAATCAAAGGATCAGGAATAAACTTTTGCAATGCCCCAGTAGCTCCAGCAATTTCTGGTCGGTAGCAAAGGCAGTAAGTAACAACTTTACAGAAACGTCTCTCCCACCTTTGACAGATGAACGTGGCATCACGGCGACTACAGCCAAGGAAAAAGCAAACATGCTGGCCAAAATGTTTTCTTCGCACTCTACCTTAGAGGTCCCCCAAGGCAAGACTCTTCCCACCATATCGAACGTCAACACTACCATGGCAGAAGTCAAATTTCATCACCGTGATATTCGTAAAATCATTAAAAATCTAGATACGCAAAAGGCATCAGGACCGGACGGAATACCTGCCATCGTGTTAAACAACTGCGCCAACGAACTAACACCCGTTTTTTCCAGGCTTTTTTCTCTGTCTTACGGAAAAGGGATTTACCCATCTTCTTGAAAAGTCGCTCGAGTGCAACCTGTTCCGAAAAAGGTAAGAAAACCACGCCCTCAAACTATCGTCCAATTTCCTTGCTCCCAATAATCTCCAAAGTCATGGAACGTGTAGTCAATCAGCAACTACTCAAGTACTTCGAGAACAACAAAATAATCAGCGATAATCAATACGGCTTTCGCAAAGAGAGATCGACAGGAGATATATTGGCCTATGTCACTCATATATGGAGTAGGGCAATTGAGAACTACGGAGAGTCTCGAGCGATTGCGTTGGATATTTCAAAGGCATTCGACAGAGTTTGGCATGACGGACTGCTCAACAAACTGCCGTCCTTGGGACTGCCAGCCTCTCTCTGCAGCTGGCTTGCCAGTTTCTTTAAGAGCCGATCTCAGCACGTTACAGTCGATGAACACATCTCGGACATATTCACCATCAACGCGGGCGTGCCTCAGGGCGCAATACTTTCACCAACTCTGTTTCTCATTTATATTAATGATCTGCTGACCGAAACAAATAATCCTGTTTACAGTTTTGCAGATGACAGTACCCTTGTCTCCCACTTTAGATCAGAAAAACCCTTACCAGCGACTGAGACTCATCACCGCAGAAGGGAGCAGATTACAGCAATTAATCAAGACCTGGTAAAAGTTCAAACTTAGGGCGACCGAAATTTGGTCCAGTTCAATGCAGCAAAGACCCAAGCAGCCACGTTTACCAAGAGGGCCAATACAGCGGGCCCTGACATCACTATGGCAGGGTCGACCATTCCTTCATCCTCGTCAATCGGACTGCTGGGTATCTCGGTCAACAGCAATATGTCCTGGCATGACCACCTTGCTAATATCGCAAAATCAGCCTCCCAGAAGCTTGGTGCGCTATTCCGCAACAAAAAACTCTATACACCGCAGCAGTTGCTCTTGCTCAACAAAGCACAAATAAGACCGTGCTTAGAATATTGCTCACATATCTGGGATGCCGCACCAAAGCACACCCTAAAGCTGCTGGATTCCATTCAGAAGAGAGCTGTGCGTCTCGTGGGCGGCCCGGAGTTGACTCGGAATCTATATAGTCTGGAACACCGCAGACATGTAGCCGAGATATCTCTGTTTTACAGATACTTTTACGGCAGATGTTCCCAGGATTTGGTCCGCCTCATACTGCCCCTGGCAGCTCATGTCAGACAGTCACGACAGACTGCAAGAGCGCACCAGTTCGTCGTACAACTGGAAATACCTAGAACATCGCTTTACAAGAACTCCTTTTTCTGGCGCACAGCATCATTGTGGAACTCACTCCCAGGACATCTGTTTTGAACTAATTACAACTTACAAGTATTCAAGAGCCGTGTCAATCAACATCTTCGCACACACACTACTCGTCGAGCGCCATAGGGTCTCCCTTTAGTGTGTGTGCCACTGCCATAAAGAAAAAAAATAAGCTTGCGAACTAAAAAACTTACATCAATAATTTAGTGGAGATTTCAGTCGCGCGTTAGAATTCTACTAACAAAGGCATTTATTCTATATGCACTGCCAGTCAAGTAACTTTAGATAACTGTAGTTATACGAGGAACTTACAGATGCAGAGCCATTTTGCCAAAGTTTTCTAAAAGTTATAGACAAAAAAAAATCTTAAAGCGCGACCGTTCTCAGATTTAATTAATTTATAAATTTTACAGAGATTCCCTTAAGTCCAGTAATCCCCCCAGCTGGTAGTCTCCATAATTGAACTTCTTTGCGAAATTTCATATCCGAGAACAAATTATAATTCTAAAGAATATTTTCTTATTAAATCTTGCTATAAAAACGAGCTTTATCCACAATACCGAAACAGAATTTTTGCACTCGACGCGCGTTTCGCTAACCATATTAGCATCATCAGGAGATGATTAAAAGTTTAATCATCTCCTGATTATGCTAACATAGTTAGCGAAACGCGCGTCGAGTGCAAAAATTCTGTTTCGGTATTGTGGATAAAGCTCAGTTTTAGTGTATGTTGCCGAAAGTTCCAAACCCCAAGATAAATCTTGCTATGAATATAAAATTAAGGGCATTTTTCTATTGAGTTAGTTTTGAGTTTTTAAACTTTGTATGATATTACCTCAAAGTTTTTTACGATTTCCCCATAAAGCATAACTTTTTATAATAAGTATTTTTTTTTTGGGTAAAATTAACAATAATAATGTTTCTGATATGGAAACAACTTTCGAAGGCACGTTGTACAAAATATTTATAATTTTTCCAAAAGAGATGATTAAAGTCATCTTCTGATCATCCTAACTGTTGAGTGCAAAAATTCTGTTTCCGTATTGTGGATAAAACTATGTTGTAGTGCATTTTTGGGAAAATTTTCAAACCACGCCTTAGTTTTCCAGAATAACTGACTATCGTTCTTCGCAAATATATATATGAGAACGCAAAGCATTTTTCTTCTACGATTGGTTTACCAGATTAATATAATCTTCTTTTTCTGGTACCATGACCGTTCAACGATCGTTAGTTATCATGTTGGCTACCATGTTGACGATGATTGCCTTGTTAACAGCGGCCCGGAAAAGCTGAACTGGAGACTTCCCATACCACTGCCTCAAATTCTTTAGCCACGATGTTCTCCTTCTTTCTGGGCCCCACCTGCCTGGTATTTTCCCTCTGTAATAAGGTGTAGCATTTCATATTTTTCCGGGTGCCTTAGAATATGACCAAAATACTCCAATTTTCGCCGTTTGATAGTTTTGACCACTTCCAGATCTTTTTCCATGCGATTGAGAACTCTATTGTTGTTGACTTTGTCCATCCAACTGATCCCACATTTCGACTGATTCGAGGCGTTTAAGCATTACTTCCGTGAGTGTCCATGCCTCCATGCCATACAAGAGAACTGGAAACACATAGCAGCGTACCGTTTTCATTCTCAATTTTAAAGTTAGGTCGTGACTGGTTAGCACTTTTTTCATTTTTACAAAGGCGGCTTTCTCTATTCTGGTTTTGATCTCGATGCTCGGGTCCCATTGATCGTTGATATTGCTACCCAGATACACCAATTTATCCTGTGCTTTACTGATGAACATATATTTTGTTTTTTTGGCATGGAATTTTAAGCCAAATTGAGCGCAGGTGTCAGAGTTCTTATTCATTAGATTTTGTAGAGCTTCTTCGTCGTTCGTTACAATTATTAGTGTATCGTCGGCGTATCTTATATTATTTACATTAACTCCATTTATATTGATTTCTTCACTGGCATCATCAAGAGCTTTAATGAATATCTCTTCTGAATAAAGATTGAAAAGTATGGGAGACAGAATGCACTCCTCTTTTGATATTGACTTCCTCCTAATAAATATAATATATTTTATTGCATAATAAGGTAATATTATATAATAAAATAATCGACAGAAGTCATTAATTTATATTAAAATTTAAATAAACGTTATTTACTTTGCTTGGATGACTCGCTATAAGTACTCCGAAATAATAATATTTCGAAATGGCAATTCGTCCATCCTAAATTCGTGAACCGCATCGCCTCTAAGAAGATAATGGCAGCGTGTAATTTAAGAACAAAAACTTCTAATTAATGTGAGCACTTTCACTAAAATTTCAGATTCACTGACATATAACAATTGTCATTTCGCGTATATAAATTACAAAGGAGCAAATTTTCCCAGTGTTTGTTAAAAGTTTGCAAAGGATTGCACAACTATGTACTTTTTCTCATAAGGTTTATTGTTTTGACGTGGTCGCTTAAAAGAGAATTTTTATGCGGAAGACTTTAGTACGACTGATTACCGAACATAGGATGCATCGCTAGGAAAATTGCAATACATATTAGTGATTTGTGTATGCTTTATAGTGAAAATTGGTGTGTGATGTCATAATTTGTGAATCTGTCTAGATTATTAAGAATATGCTTTGATTTTTACAACACATCCACGCGATGGCCAGCAAAAAGCACAATTCTTGCTCATTGATAATGCTAATTACAACGACACGACACTAGTGGTTAGGGTTAGGAGCTACCTTTGCTCTCACAGAACGCGCATTGGATCCTGAAATTGTTTTTTCTTTAGTAAATACGGGAGCTGTGTATATAATTTTGGGGTAAATAATAATACAAACAATTTAAATTTCTAAAAAATTTGCGGATAGTCTGAAGCAGCATGCCTCAAAACGTCAAATTGCGCAAAACTAGTAAGATACTATTCAAACGTCCAAATTAAAAATCCAAATGATTATTTTTTCTGAACTGATATTGGAACACTCTTCATTAATACACAGACGGATTCCTTGACTCGTTGTAGGGTAAGTGCAATAATTATAGCCAATGGCTAAACCAGCTGCTAATTTATCTAGATAATACAAATAATCATTATTTGTTTTTGTTAATTAATGTCCCTTATAGAGATACAAATAAATTACTTCTTACCTTTACAAGTGGTGACCATTTTCTTGGTGGATATTTGACGTGATACGTTCTGGTATCCTATACCATGCATGCATGATAGGCCTTGTCTCTAGTAGGTAAAGTTAAAAGTGCAACTATAGCATAATCTAAAGATGTCAAATTCATTTCGTGTGAACCGATTTTTTATCTCTTGGATCAATAACACTCGTACCTCATCTGAAATAATTTTAACTTTTTTCGCTATCCTCGAAAGGTTGCCTTTTTGCTGACTGAATAGGTGAATATTTAACAATTTTCTGGTCTTAAAAAGTTCATACCTATTTTGATGTTACAGTTCACTTAGTATTTGTGTTCTTTGATGTTTGGCCAGGTGAGCTTTTAGACCCTTTTTTAATTTTCTAGACTCTAATTCTATAGGGCTGGACTTTCCATTTGCTAAATTATTCGGATCAAGTAGGTGGATTTGCATGATTGTGGAAGGTGATGAATCAGTTATTTGTAATTTCTAGCAAATCTTACTTTCCTTTTACATTTGTATGCTATTCTTTCTTTTCTACCAGAATTTTCCTTAATATACTTGTTTTTTGTCCTTTCATTCAGGCTTTCATTTTTAAGACGTTCTTTGTTATTTTTTTCTGTTTCATTTTGTTCAAATTCCTGTCGATCTGAAGTATTAAAACAAAAGAGAGATGCCTTTTTCTTTAGGAGACTCTAACCGAATCATGTGTTACTTCAGGAATTATACTCTGCCTATAGCCGTTGCAGTTGGTTGGTTATCTTCCTGGATTTCAATTTTTAGTATCTGCTGTTCTATTGCATGAAGTCGAGGCTAATTTTTGTGTTCATCCTGAGTAAGCATCGGATCATCATCAAATATTACTGGATTAGATATATCAATCAGAACACGGATCTCATATTAATGCAGTGTACTCTGAAGCTGTTCTTCTTTTTTTAAAATTTTGCTTTTAGTATATTGGTTGGAGATTCACATGCTTTTCTCCCGTATAAAGTTTCTTAAATCTGACAGATCAACAATGGTTTTCAATTACTCAAATATTACAGTGGTTTTCGGTTAAACAAATGTCACAATACTTCTTGGCATTGCAATATCATTGTTAGTATCAAAGACTAAATATCTAGCTAATACCAGCAAATCCCGTCTTTTGCAGATGGATTCCATCAGTAAATGATGCAAATTCTAAATCCACTTATAACAATGTCTGGTCTCAACAGGCGCAAACACCATTTTAGATTGTCCTTTTTGAACTTGAATATAGATTAGTTCCAATTAACTCTAAGGGGACGAAATGCTGCAGCAGGAATTAGTTGAATATCTTCATGGTATTTGTGAATAGTGCTACCAAAATGTGCTTGTTTGCAATGTTAATGGATGCCCATCGACAATCAAAATTACTGACAATCTAATTTGGTCTTTTATTAGGTATGGTTCGAAAATATCGCCAACATATTCATAAAATTTTTGTTATCCATCTAACTGTTCTTTGTTAAACCAGTTACCCACTCCTAAGGAACTGGATTTGCTATTCATCCAACAACTTTGTTAAACCAATTACGCACTCTTTAGGAACTGAGTTTCATGCAGGTGGAGTTGTCTCTCCACCTGCATAAAAGTAAACATGACAGTGATGTGTACTTTTGGGTATAAAATACATTTTTGGACTCTTTGACAGCCAGCACTTTTTTGTTTTCAGGGCAAGGATAAAAACACTTTTCATCCCCAATGGATATTCTCTCAGGATCTCCTTAAACACCTAATACCCTCGAATCATTGACGCAAATCTCTTTTGCTAATATTAGAACTAGTTATTGATACCCTTCAGTCGCCCTCAAAGAAATGACTGGGTTCTGTTTCAAAAATCCTTTTACCCAACTACGATCTGGTTGGTGTTATTTGTGTCTGAGTGGTGTTTCACGAGGATTTTCATTAGAGAATTTTTCAACAGATTCTTGAATCTCTTCTACTCTAACAGGAAATCCGCTATTCCAGCAATGAACTATCCAGTCCCTAAGGAATGTTTCTTCATCGAAAGATAAATAACGGTTAAATCCATATGTACGCTTGTTGAAATGTGAAGTGCTGTTCTGGGGACCTTAAAATGTTTGCTTGCGACACGTTCGCTGAATCAAATTTTAATGCTGTCAAGGCTTTTTGAACGCACAGCCTTACAATCATTTAAATATTGAGACCTTTTTATGAACAGTTAAAATCACAGTTGTTGTCCTAGGCCAAATATTATTGTATTTAAAATATTTTGTTTTAATAATTGAGCATAATGAGGCCACTAAATAATTTAATGTACAATTTTGTTTATCAATAGTTGGCTAGAATAGGGATTTTAAAGTCAATACGATATTTTAATAAATAATTTCGAATGAGCTTATCGAGCTTACGTATTTTACTATTATTCTTCAAGTTTTTTCATTTAAATTTCATTAAAATTATGTAAATTTTGAAAGTAGTTTTTCTTTTATGTAACGAAAGAAGTTAAGAAACTCAGTTAGGTTAGCTTACTTGATATTTAAACTATCTAATAATGAATTTTTTACGAGAGATTTATATCGTTCACTCCATTTTGCAAGATATTAGAAATTGGTTATAAACTTGAATAATTTGAGTGTTAAATATCAATGTATGTCTCAAAATTCGAATTCAATTAGAGGCAGATCATTAGCAACTATTCGCGATTTTTGTTTCTACCTACTCTCAGATCCTTTATAATATAAACTATATATAATCATTTGTACTAATGTGAAAACGGGATTTTTAGTAAAAGAAAATATATTTTTCTGCCCTTCTACAAGGAGGAATGAGCAAGGATTGATGATGATTTTTGACGGGAATCTAATATCATATTACTAATACTGTTATTAGTGCTGAGGTTTGTAAACCTATTACATAAAACCAGCAAAAACCGATAAAATACAAAGGCATATTTGCTTAATTTTAAGATGTTTTTACCAAACATGCACTGGGAATTCTAGGATGTTGATTATAAACGGACGGGCTGTCCGTTAGTATATCAAGCACTTTGCTTCAAATGCACTTTAAAACTACTTCATAACATATGATAAAACTAAAATGCCTGTGCTGAAAAACATCTATTTTTTTAGATAGTGAAGTACCGTCAATTGACTTGATACGTCGGAGTATGAAGACACCCCGACGCCGACGTCTTGATGCTTTGCTTTCTTAATAATATGTCAAAAATTTAGACTCACACTCATAAACAGTTAATTTTTCCTTGATTACCGCGAGGGACTATGTGCGAGTGATTCCTAGTCTTTTTGGCGCCACAAAACTAAAAAAAGTGTATCAGTACCGCTTTAAATCAAATCAAATCAACGTGGTGTTTCTGATGGTTTGTATACATTCATGTGTAGCTACGATTCTATATGTTCGATTTTCATGAAACTTGGTAGGAAGTTAGCTGATATATTGGTTACCAAAATTACAGAGTAAAGAAACAAAAATTGTTCCAGGATGGAAAGAGCTGATCGATATGTAAAATGCCAATGGACATGGCATGGGACACGCAGATATGCATCGTATTCAATAGAAAATTTGAATAAGGCATTGGAAGATGTTAGAAGCGGGAAGTTAAGTTTATGGTGAAGCCAGTGAAAAGTACAGGTTTGAAAAAATGAAAATACATCGTTGTTTAAAAGGAAAAAATCATAAGAAATATGGACGAACGGCGCTCTCTGTAGAGGAGGGAACCTTTCTCACAAATAAGCTAATTACAGCGAGTGAGTGGGGTTCCCTATGATACTTTATGAAGTCAGACAAATTGTAAACAATTACCTAAACAGACAAGAACAAGAGGTAGTATCTTTACGGAAAATATCCGAGGAGAAGACTGAATGCACGGTTACTTAAGCCGAAATACCCAAAGATTGGCAGTCAGAATGGAAAACATCAAAGCGCTGTCGCGTAGCAGTTTAGACAAAAATTGTCCATGAATATTTCGATAGTTTAGATACTTTATTGTTAAATATAAACTCAGGGTCAATAATTAACTACGATGAGATCCATATAGCTGATGATCCTGGGAGATGTAAGAATCCAAAATTTATTTTAAAGCTTCTACACCAATAATGATGGCGTGTGCTGGAAATGGTGCTCTTTTACTCGCATTCGTGATATATCGTTGTGCTCATTTATGAGATACATGGACAATTGGAGGCCAAAAGAAAGCCGATATGGTAATACCAAATCAGGATGGACAGATCAAAAAGCCTTTGATGAATATTTTTCTACGATAGGTTTACCCTATTTTAAGAGACAAAATCCACCATGAGCCAGATCAGTTGGATGGACTAAGTCAACAACAATAGTGTTCTCAATCACATGGAAAAAGATCTGGAAGTGGTCAAAAGTATCAAACGGCAAAAATTGGAATATTTTGGTCATATTGTAAGGCACCGGAAAAATATGAAATGCTACACTTTATTATAAAGGGAAAAATACGAGGCAGGTGGGGCCCAGCAAGAAGGAGAAGATCGTGGCTAAAGAATTTGAGGCAGTTTACAGTTCAGCTTCTCCGGGCCGCTGTCAACAAAACATTTATCGTCGCATCTTTCTGCTCATGTCATTGCTGAATAAAAAGATGCTTATGTTCGGTTTATTTTCTCACCCAAAAATTCAACTCACATAGCATACCCTCTAGATATTACCAATTTTAGGACATTCAAAAGACAATTGCGCGATATATTGATGAAGTGAAAGCTGAAAGGTAATAGAGGAACAGTGCCAAAAGACAGATTTTCATCTATGCTTGAAAACCATTAAGCAAAATGAAAACGAACACTGTCGAAATAATTGAAGATTAATATAAAAGTGTGGAATAATTCGTATTGACAGGATGAAAGCTTTGGATCAAAGACACTACTACAAAAAAGCTGATACTAATCAACATAATATGGAAAACAACTTGATTGATATTTTAAGACAGTTAAGACATAACAATGGCGAACCAAGAAAATCCCGCAGAAAAAGAAAAATTTAAGAGTGCAAACAATAAAAACGACGATTCAATTGATTAGAATAACATTGAAGAAGAATATTTTTCGCTTATTGCAAGTTGGTTATGTGAAACGACATGCAAACCGGTTTGATGTTCAGACTTCCAGTGTCTTGCAATGATGCCAACAAGGCGACCGAAGTATCATTTTTGAAACCTTACAAAGTTTCGAAAGATACATTAACGTGGCCTGATGTTAAAGACACAAGTTTTATTGGCCATTTCGAAGTGAAGTACCGTTTATCTATGCCACAAAAACAAAGAAGAGAAATTTTCAGATCTAATTTTGATGTTTTATAGTTATTTGTATTGTTAAACATTTTCTGTATTTTTCTTTACTGTGTGAAGGGATATTCATATTTTTACTTCAAATAAACGTCATTTTTTCATAAGTTTTGCGTAAATAACCCTTTAAATGTATTTTTTTTTAATTAAACCTTATTTGAAAAACTATTTTTGTGCATCAAGTCACCCATTAGAGCTTGTGAAAGATAATTATAAAGAAATAAACACGTGTATCAAATGACGCTGACCCACGCCCGGGGTGACTTGATATGCCGGCTTTTTTCTGTCAGAGAAACTAAAATTCTTGTTTTGAAAGATCTACCAGTTTGTCCTATGTATATTTTTGGGCAAGAACCACACTCTAGTAAATATACTCCTGATTTGGAAAGTTTGTTTGAACTTGATTTGTTATTTTTAATGAGTTTACCTAAATTATTGTTTGTTCTAAAAGCAGTTTTTATGTTATTTTTGGAAATCCGATTGGACATCGTGCCTGTATATGTGATAGACTTAAATCTTAGGTGAGGTGTATTATTGATTGTTGGATAGACTAGGTTTATTGTCATTTTATATTGTTTTTTGTTAATTAAATTATCTATTATACTAGCATTATATCCGTTACTGACTGCAACCTGTTTAATAATAGTCAGTTCCCTTTTATAATTTTCTTTTGATAATGGAACATTTAAAAGTCTATGTATAGATGAATTAAAAGCTGCCATTTTATGGGAATATGGATGATTAGATTTATTATGAATAACTGTATCTGTGTGTGAGGGTTTATGGAAAATTGAGAATTCATGAATATCATTTCTGTTGGTGATGGTTAAATCTAGAAAATTGATGGATTAATTATGCTCTAATTCGACAGTCAATTTAATTTTTGGGTGTAGGTTATTGATAAATGAAAGAAATTGATCTACTTGTCTATCAGTGCCTATTCACAATATTGTAAGTTTTCTCCCGAATTTAGCATTTCAAATTCATACGAACTTATTAGTAAAATTAAATACCTAAAAATTTCGAAACATGCCAAACTGATATCTTTTAACGTAAAGAATTTGTTCCCCAGTGTTCCACCTAATGAAGTTATAGATTTGATCGACACACTCTTAACAAAAAATAAAGTTTATTCTATTATAAAACAAGATATCTTAGATTCTCTTTCTGTTTGCTTGGATCAAAACTATTTCGAATTTAACAATAATTATTATGTTTCCGATGAGGGTTTAACAATGGAAAATCCTCCGTTATTGGCTGAAATCTTCATGGATAATCGAGAAAAACAATTATTTAACCATCAATTAAGTAAAAAATTCCTAATTGGCATCGATATGTAAATGATATCATAACATGCTTTTCAGGCACTGATCGACAAGTATATCAATTTCTTTCATTTATCAATAACCTACCAGCGAATATTAACTACGACAAGAAGGCCCACTTAATGGCCAGAAAGCGCTACAAAGGAATCGTCGTTGATTTTCTTCGTTGCCTGGTAACGATCAGCAAACTCCACCGCACACAGGTTGAATTTAAATAAAAGCTGGCCATAAACGATATTTTCGTTTGCGGTATATTTAATCAAATTTATAACGAAATTATTTATAGCACTCTAATACTCTAGTTGGCATTGGAAAAACACAATTGATATCTTCTGAATTGTTTGCAGCGCCCTGTCAAACTTACGTTATGGTTTTTTTATTATTATCACCAAATAAATATTTTGATAAAGTTTGTATTCAACTGGATGTTTCAAAAATCAGTTAACGTTTTTAATTAGTTAATATTGATAACAATATTCAAGGTATGTAACCCAAACTAACCCAAACTAATATTTATAAGATTTTGATTTTGTGTTAACGATTTCACCATATTTCCGAATACTAATATTCTGACAAACGGCATCAAGAAGAAAATGTTGCTCGAATTTGCCCCATCTTTTAATATTTAATTAAATTTTGGCGTTTTGGGTGATTTTAAAATTGGTTAAAGGTTTCGCACAATTTTACTGTATATTTCATTCCTATTTTGTAATACAATACAACTAAAAAATAGCGATATTATCTTATATCGAATATTGACTCGACTATAGAATTTAGGCTTGAAAATTAATCTGACAAAAGGATGAGCTGGTCTATGGCCGCCGCGTCAAAGGTCGCCTGCCAACATGATTGTTTTATTTGTATCATGGCCTGCTGATATTCTGCTAGTATTCGCGCGGGGAAGGAGACACACCGTTGACATGCCGCCGTCGAGAGTGATCCTTCTTATCATATAGTTTTGCCCAAATACATAATAAAAAGATAAAGACTGATGTACTATACTGCTAACGTGCTAACACTCCGTTGAGGTTATGTGTTGGTGTTAAGCCTAATTGTGCAACAACTGTAGCCAGATTATCAGAAAATGACGCGTCGAAATGAGGATCCCTTATTGGCTAAATTTGTAACGTGCGCAGTTTTCCCTGCTGCTGTTTTGTTTGAGCATTTACGTTTCTCTGTTTTTTTTTGCTTCATATGTTGTACTGAAAGTATTTTCAAATGTCATTTAAGTTAAGTTAAGTTTAAATTACCCTTAACGCAACGCATTATTAAATTGGAATTTTAAAAGCTATATCTGTTGTAAAGTCATCGGTACGGGTGGGCAAGAAATTGAATAATCGATTAAACTCTTAATATTTTAGCAAATAACTGAATAATCGATTAATCGAAATAATCAATTATCGATATTTTCTGAAATATGAATCGATAAGTCGATTAATCGGTAATTTCTTAAAAGTGAATCGAATAATCGATTATTGTCGCCCACCCCTAATCCCATAATATTGTAGTAAGTGAAACTGACGGTGAAATTTCGGTAGAATCATGCTGATGCAAAACTGATGTTATTATAAAAAGAGGTAATAAATACTTTGGCTGAATCAGCAGATAAAAATTTATAATTTAGTTTGAATTTGTAAATATGGCTTTGATATTACCTTCGGATATTCAGAATATAAGCAAGTGTTTTTGAACAATAGCTGCACTGATGTTTCTATAGTTTTTACTAGTTGCGTCCCTATTAGATCAATTTTTAAAAATAGCGATAACTCTGAAATACATGTATGGCAAAATTGCAGGTCCTCATCAACGCGTTTCTGTCGTCCGCTTAACATTCATTTTGCTCGTGAGACTCCTGAATTAACCGTTGCAAAAACAAAATTTGGATCATCGACTTAAAAATTTAAAACCGTTTTTTTATAACGAAGGAGCCCTTAATTTTCAAAATCCATTTTTAAAACGATTTAAGAACATACAAATGATTTTTATACATGATTTTTATCGTTAGTGATAATTGATACTCCCTATATATAAATACAGATGATGAGCAAAAAAACTCAACAATTATTTGTCTAAAACACAATATATTAAACGTGTAATACTTAATAACTTTTATGTCTTATTTCTGGTAAAACTTATTATGGCCAGCTTTCCTAGAAATTCGACCAGTGTGCGCCGGGTCCAAAGGTCACATGCCAGTATCATGCTAGTTTTCGCGCGGGGAAGGAAACATACCGTTGACGTGCCGCCGTGGAGAGTGAATCTTCTTATCGTAGTTAATATTCGCTGAACCTACACCCAAAAATTAAATTCACTGTCGAATTAATTAAATTGAATCCATCAATTTTCTAGATTTAACCATCACCAACAGAAATGATATTCATGAATTCTCAATATTCCATAAACCCTCACACACAGATACAGTTATTCATAACAAATCTAATAATCCATATTCCCATAAAATGGCAGCTTAACGGATATAATGCCAGTATAATAGATATTTTAATTAAGAAAAAACAATATAAAATGGCAATAAACCTAGTCTATCCAACAATCAATAATACACCTCACCTAAGATTTAAGTCTATCACATATACAGGCACGATTTCCAATTGGATTTCCAAAAGGCTTTCCAAAAATAACATAAAAACTGCTTTTAGAACAAACAATAACTTAGATAAACTCATTAAAAATAACAAATCAAATTCAAACAAACTTTCCAAATCAGGAGTATATTTACTAGGGTGTGGTTCTTGCCAAAAAATATACATAGGACAAACTGGTAGATCTTTCAACCAAAACAAGAATTAAAGAACATGAATCTAGTTACCAAAAAAGCAATAGAAACTCACATTATGCCTTACATTTAAATTCCGTAAAACACACATTTTCCAAAGATTTTAAAATTTTACATATAGAGAACAAATCCAAAAAATTAAATTATTTGGAAAGCATGGAAATTAACAAAAAGAAAAAGTCAGGTTTATTATTGAATGAACAATTAGAAACTAGTAATTCCCCACTGTTGAATTTATATTCATAATAACTTAAAAAACATTGTCATCTTTCCTCTCTGCCTTCCTTCATTAGTAATACCGATATTAATAGCTTAAGTACCTACCCATATTATGTACCCAATATTACTTGGAATTTCCATACCCCCTTTTTTTATTATATGTCGGTCTCCTCTGTACCTACTTAGGATATTTTACTCTTAGCACAATTTTAGTTAGTTCGTTTGAGAAAGGCACCGTGTGCCGAAACATGTGTCACGGTTAATAAAAATAAATTGTGGAATTTTTTAAAACTTCGTTGTTTTCCTTTCAAAAGTTTAAAATTCATAACGTTATGGGGTTTTAACTATATAAACTAGATATCGAGACTAATCTTTTGAGGGGTATATGAACTTCCTAGGTCTATCCACTCCAAAATACAAGCAATTGAATTTCAAGACCATATAGAGTCACCCCTATAGACGGTATAGGAATAAATATGCAATATGTCCAAAATAGAATGCTTGATTGGTTTTTGTGTAACACCTTAACAAATTCTATAAAAACCACTACAACTTTCATATTTAGGATTTTTGTAACTCATCAAATGGATGAAATAGATGGGCGAGTCATTTATAATCAATAACCCTGTACATCATCTATCAAAAACAATTAAATTTTATTGACAAGAAATAATACTGACTCTTTCGCTATTTCCCATGTCATAAAAGCAATAGCAACTCGGAATTATTTTACGACAGATATTTGAAAATTTCACTGCCTTTGTTGATTTATTTCATGATTTTCCACTTAAACTTCGTCTCTGTATTATGTAGTTATTTGATTACATTTACAAATATTCAGCACATGGTCCCTAAAATTAGGTGCCATTATAGACTTATGGACGAGCAATAATGAATTAAATTAAACTGCTTCGTGTTGCTGAAATGAATAAAAAATATCCATCGCTATATTTTGATGCTAAAATATTGGCAAAATAAAAAATACCTGCTAAAATAATATTTTACGATTATATCAAATGAGTTAAATTTCCAGAATTAATGAGGAGCTATTTATCAGTTTTCAGAGGATGCGATATGAGTTATGCCAGTGGTTGGAATAACTTTTGAAAAAGTATTTTCATTGTAATATTAATCCTCTTAGGCCTAAAATATGTTTCTATATTTGTATCGATACCTTAACTTATTATAAACCAATATGCTTCAATTTATAATATTTTTTTTCACTTAATTTTAATTGTCAAATAGAAGTAGCCTATATTATTTGCACACATGCTAAAATATTCGGTGGCGATATTGATTAGCTATATGTTCGATCACTAGCTTTTGATGGGCTTATTTTGGGAGTTTTCATATTCTTTAGTAATTTCTCCATGAATTTGCCAAAAGCCGAAAGCAACCAGTTTGAAAATGCGCAATTAATTAGATAATTATTAATTTCCACCGTTTGCAATTTATGTGATTTTAGTATTCTCTTGCTGAATACCTGAAACATCTGATACCAGTAGCGGCTCATCAGAGGAGGCGAGGGAGGCTAAGCCTTCCCATAAGTTTCCTCAAAAATCTTAATTTTTCCGTGATCATTTTCCTTTAAAATATCACTATTTTACACGCAAATTTACATTAGTTTTATATGTATTGAGGTAATCCGCCTATTTAAAATATTATTTCATTAGATTTTATTCATCCGGGTTTGGAACACCCCATATATGTAAAGAAAGAAAAACAAGTCATAAATTGAAGACGGGTTTTGCAAGTTTTTTATGGAAGAGATCCGAAAACGTATCGAGGAAAGATAGTCAAAAGCCGACGCAGTGTACGGTTTATTTTGGTGAATTGTTTTGTTTCTGTGTTTTAACATGTCATATCAGGTCAGTAAAATGAAATTTTTAATATTGTTATTAACATATTTTGTGCAAGTATTTCTTTTATTCTCATGGATAATTCATATTTGATGTCATAACATGTGTACATATTTAATGAAATCGGTTTATGCTGTGAACAACACTGCTTTAAATGAAAACAGAAAATGTATTATTTGCTGTCTTTTCGTGCTAGGATTTTAATTTTAGTATGACTGAGAGTATGTGCATAATATTAACATATTTTGTGCAAGTATTTCTTTTATTCTCATGGATAATTCATAGTGGATGTCATAACATGTGTACATATTTAGTGAAATCGGTTTATGCTGTGAACAACACTGCTTTAAATGAAAACAGAAAATGTATTATTTGCTGTCTTTTTGTGCTAGGATTTTAATTTTAGTATGACTGAGAGTATGTGCAAGGGCCTTGATGAATCTACTAATCATTTCCTACATTGACGGGAGAATATCCTAGTTATAAATGTAATGATCATTCTTGGTCCAAATTGTAACTAAATGGAAGGGTAGTCTCAGTAATGCAGGACCTCAGTACATTCCAGCGGCGGCGTCTGGCTCACCAACAACAACGTCTCCAGTTTTAAAAGAATTGTTAAGTGTAGAACTACGAATTGTGGCACGGGAGAAAGTAATTTAATTTTTATTATACTAATAAATGTTATACAGCATAATTTTTAGGAATTTAGATCGAGGGTTTCTCTGCCATACTCTTTCCCCTCGTGAATACTAGGCTGAGTCCGGCACGTTTTTCTCTAATAATTTGGCACGTTTTCTTTAATAAATTAGGCGTATTAGGAATCTACGGTTTAATTTACATGACGCAACTTTCCTTCAAATTTCCCTAATTTTCTTACCGTCGGACGCACTATGAGTAACTAGAATTCTGCAAGATATAATAATAACACAACGTAGGGATCGGTTATCTTTTTAATCTATTTTGACGGTCATTGGCAAAATAAAGACAAAGCACAACTTACCTCATTCAACTATAGTATGTTATACTATATAATATTCGAAAATTTAAAGTTAAATTAGGTACCTAATCCTAATACTACATTTACTGATGTTGTATTCAAATGCACATCACTGCATAAATCGCCAAACTGTCTGCACTACAGAACGCCTCATTAGCTTAATATACGCCATACGTGACCAACGGAAGCTAGACCCGGATATTTTCCATTGCTTTAATAATTATGCGAAGCTTCGGCCTAAGGATAGAAAAAAATCTAATATTATTCTCGCAGGTTTAGATGGCCCAGAGGAGGCATCTTTCCCTTGCTCCTCGGCGACACTCGAATGTTGGTGAAGATTTCAGTTTTATAGTGGGGGAGCCGTTTGTTTCAGCATACAGCAGGTTATTTGTTTTTGTTGTTTGAAACTGGTTGGTGAGTCTTCATTCATTCACCTCTTTAGATATAAAAGCAAAATCATATGTCGTTAAGGCTTTGGCGAAACCTAGGCCAAGTTTAATTACTTTAAAATCTTCCGACCGACGGCGACGCCGACGTCAAAATCGTGGTTTTCGTGTCGATGGTACGAAAAATATGATTCGCTTACGGGATCAAGTAAACTTGAATAATTATATTCTCAAGGCGCTAAATCGGAGTCGCCGCCCGTGCTCATAAAATAATGTTAGGTTTATATTTTTTAAACACTCATATTTGATCATTAAACATAATCGCAACAATGCTGAACGATTTATCGCCACTGCCGGTTAAGACCCTGTTAAATTGACGTTGCTTGATAGTAGGTTTTACACTAGATGTTTGTTAACCGATTATCTTAAATGATTACATTTCTAAAGTGACCAGTCGATACTGGCAACAAAACCCAAATGGCCTTTTTTATACATGTATTTTTTTTACCGTCTAAGAAAGACGTAGTATGAATTTACATAACATAACCGTTAACATATACTAAAAATGAATTGAATTTATATTTTAAAGGGAAAATGAACATAGGAACGAAAAATTTATTTCAATTAGCCCCTCGCACCAAGAAGTAAACCGTGACCGAATAATAAAAAAATACATACGGGAAACATATAGAGGAAAAGTGCCAAATATGGAATACCATTTTGTTTTTGCTTCGTAATTTTTTT
>MU182365.1:85643-101820 GCA_016904865.1 Pissodes strobi | reverse complement strand
TATTCCATATATGGCACTTTTCCTCTACATACCACCTAGTATACACGTACATACTAAAGAAAATTTGTAATCATCTGATCAGGACGTATATAGTATATGTAAATTTTACTCCCCGGGGATTATGTCACAAGGTTCTGTTGGAGCCTTATCCCGAAGGAGACTTTTCGTGTCTTGTAGATTTTTTTCGTGTCTCGTAGGACCATTGTACCTTTTGTTGTCTTTTGTATTCTTTAAGGATCTTACCACCACTAGCCCAACTGGTTATTCGATTGTTATTAGGAGATGAGGGTGTTAATTAAGGTTTACTTGAACATATTTGGTCACAATCACCTCCCAGTCACAAACCTAATCAAAATCGCGCAATTTAACAGAATCTGATTATACTAAAGCACTAGGTTTGAAAGTTCGACCATCCCTGAAAATGATAACTAGCCAATAAATCGTAAAGAAATTAAGTGATACCAAAGAATTTGCCTAATTATAAGGAAGCCGTCTCGACTCCCCTGCGAGTTACGCCTGTGGCTGGGGTTTTAGGATTTGTTTTTAATTTCATTTGGTTCAGGAAAATTACCGAGATGCTCAATTTCTCGTATAATCGCGAAACTATACAATTTATGGGAAGAAATCATCCCTAGCTGAAGCGAGTGGATGGCAGAATATGTGGGAATTTGAATGTGAACCCAGTCTCAAGCTTTGGCGAGTGGAATTGGACCAGTCTATAGCCAAAATTGGTGAATTTGAAAATATGTGGAGACTTGAAGGGGGAAACTAGTCTCAAGCTTTGGCGAGTGGAATTGAACTAGTTAGTCTCTAGCCAAAAAGAGTGGATTTTTAGATCTCCTCCCTGCTTCTTGCTGGGGGCTTTTTATATGAAATAGTCCCCATCTGATGTGTGCGAGCGACAAGAAACGATTAAAATTCGGATTCCACACTTAAAAAAATATCAAAATAAGACAGAATTAATTATGGCGCATGTATTCCTGATTCCCAGCGCCCGACTCGACTCTTTTCCTGCTTCGCGAAGGTTTCTATGTAAAAGTGCGTTTTTCAAGATTTTATTGGCAAATTTTATTATTTTAGAACTTTTCTTTGCTAGTTTGTATACATAGTTTCGGTGGTAATAATGATTCATCGCAACATTCTTATGGTAACACTTTTAAACCTTAATTTCTTGAGAACTAACCCAAATTTAAAAGCATTGATAGCATTGGAAAGATAATTGAATGCCTTTTAAAATTATATATAATATGACTTCCATTTAAAATACTTAGGCTAAGGTGCTCAAAGGTTGAATATGGGGCAATGATAGTACCAGAAAATATAACTCCCTTGAAATTTAAGTTGACGGGTTCGAGCCTATTCTGCTTTTTATATGGTGGAAAGTTTCCAACGTGCCAACTGTTCTATTCCTTTTTGTGACTAACGGTTTTTCTTCTAACGGATAATGTTTTTTTATGGTAGTGACACACACACTAAAGGGAGATCCTATGGCGCTCAACGAGCGGTGTGTGTGCGAAAATTGACATGGTTCTTGAATAGTTGCAAGTTGTAGTTAGTGGGAAACAGATGTCCTGGGAGTGAGTTCCACAGTGATACAGTGCGCCAGAAAAATGAGTTCTAGCAAAGCGACGAGTTGGTGAGCTCTTGCCGCCTGTCGTAACTGTCTGACAGGAGTTGCTGGGGGCGGGATAAGGCGAGCCAAATCCTGGGAACATCTGCCGTGAAAGTATCTGTAAAACAGAGACATCTTGGCCACATGTCTGCGGTGTTCCAGACTATCTAGATTTCGGGTAAACTCCGGGTCGCCGACGAGACGCACAGCTATCTTCTAAATGGAATCCAGCAGCTTCAGGATGTGCTTTGGTGCGGTATCCCAGATATGTGAGTAATATTTTAAGTACGATCTTATTTGCGCTTTGTAGAGCAAGATCAACTGTATGTATAGAGTTTTTTGTTGCGAAATAGCGCACCAAGCTTCTGGGAGGTTTATTTTGCGATGTTAGCAACGTGGTCATGCCACGTTGATGACCGAGACACCCAGCAGAGGCATTGACGAGGATGAGGGAATTGTCGATCCTGCCATAATGATGTCAGGGCCCGCTGCGCTGTATTGGCTTATATCTAGGCATGTCTATTGATCTTTAATTTTTATGTGTATTATATAAACTGTCATTGATGACCACCAAGCCCAGTATTGTGAGTGGCCGCTATGTAGAGGTTTAACTGTGTAATTTAGATTCATTCCTCTGGGTAACTAACCTTGTTTTCTTAGCCTCCTTTTGATACAAAATAAACAAATCGTAATTTCACGGAATTATTTTCTGGCCCATGATACATTCTCATCGTTTTAAAAGTATGAGAAGGTAATTCTAGAACATATTGGTCATTACTCTCGTTCCAAAGATAGAGGGTTATTTTTTAATTGGTCGCAAGTATAGAGAAAGCAGCATTTTTTTGACAAACACCGGCACAATCAAAAGTCTTTATTTTAAATTAATGTTTCTACGAGACGATTGCACCTTTGGATTATCACAACGCAGCTCCTGTTTATCGAATATATTGTCAACTTAGGTCAGAAAAAATAAATTTATATTTTATATTAGATATATAGGGAAAAGAGGAGTCAAAACGCTCATGCAACCTGGATAAAATTAAAAATTATACAAAAAAGTAATACTAGAATAATATTGTGGAGGTAAATTCTGGTCATTACTCTCGTCCCAAAGCTGAAGAGTTTTTTTTTTTAATTGGTCAGTATTTATAGAGTATTAAACATGATGCCAACCGAAGTATAAAGGAAGCAGCATTTTGACAAACTTAGCTATTTATAAAAGACTTTATTTCAAATTAATGCTTCTAACCGAGACAATTGCACAAATGACTTGTTACGACGCAGCTCCTGTTTACTGAATATATTATCAACTTAGTTCAGAAAAATTTATATTTATGGTATATACTATTATATCTATGGGAAAAGAGGGGGACATGTGCTTTTTTAAAGATACACGCAACGTAAATAAAATTAAAAATGAAAGATAGATATAATACTAAAATAATATTATGGGGGAAATTTTGGTCTTAGGTACTCTAGTCCCAAAGCTGGAGGGATATTTTTAATTGGTCACTATTAACCGAATATTAGAAATGATTTCAACCGAAATATAGATAAAACAGCAGTTTTTGTAGAAACTCAGCTATTTGCAAATTTTTTAATTTAAATTAATGTTTCTAAGAGACTATTGCACCATTGACTTATTACGACGCAGCTCTCGTTTACCGAAGATATTATCGACTTAGGACATTAATATTTATAGTATATCCTAGATCAACAGGGAAAGGAGGAGCTAAACTAATTTAAGATACACTCAACATAGATAAAATAGAAATGAAGTTTCACGACACAATTTTTTACCGGCCAATGTTGTTTATAATGACGGCATTAGGCTTCTCAGCATCAAACCTAGTGAGTGCTCCGGGCTTAGAGGAGACATTAAAGCAGTGCTTGATTTCATATCAACCTCAAAATGATCTACGTAGATGTTTTGGTGTTGGTGCCATCAGTCGATTACAATCACTGGATGCTAGTCCCGAATTTGATCTAGTGGATGGGCTATCATTATCTAAAGATATGACGCAGGAATTCCGAGAGGGTTCTTACAATTATGCACAGCAGGATCCATCAGATTTCAGGTAAAGTATTATTATTAAAATATATTCATTTATTATATGCTCATAATATGCTATAATAATATACATTAAAATTCTTGAGGTTCCCGAAAAATCATACACATACATACACAATATAAATATCTATCTATTATTAGGCTTTGCTGGATTGCACTTTAAGCTCTCAAAGATATACAAATTGTGGATATCTAAATAAAACTAAAAATAAATATGGCAGCACTAGTTTTCAAAGAAAAATCTACACTAATTTGGACCAACCTTATTAAGAAATAAATAATGAATTATTGCACAAACCAATTTTTTATGGTCACAGAGTCTGAAAAATGTATTAATTTTAACTCAATCAGTAGATATAGAAATGGGGTATGTAGAAACAAACTAAAAATCACTATATTGATCCCATAAGAATGCCTACAAAACTTTGAAAACCTAAATGTTATTATGTGTGGTTTAATCTGGTAATGCAATCAGCCATAAAATTTTGGTTAGAGGTAATGTAAAAGGGCTCAAAGATGATAGTATGCCCTTATGAAATTATACATATTTCATTCAAAATGTATTTGATATACATAATAAATACACTCGACGTAGGTCATGGAATAAACTCCAGCTGTTTACTATAGAAATTATTAGCAATCCGTAATGTACCTTTCTCCACCACTTACATGATTTTCTACGCATGCCGCATACACCTCTCATTTGATCCCCAAGATCCACTCTACCTAATATTTCGTTATAAAATGCAATGGCATCAGGATAGGGTCGATTAACTTTATTATTATTATTTGTCTTCTCTCTTTACACTCGTTATGTTCGGACCGTGAAAGTTATTCAACAGAATAAACCTGCTTGGTATCTTGCCATTTGATTGCGATAGAGCTTGACTGATTAGTCAAGAATTCACATCCATCTCTAATCATTTTTCATTTTCCATAAATTTTTTAGCATATAATTTTTGGTCAGTCAACACAGTTTTTTACTATTGCTTTGCCAAGAGTACCGCTTCTTTCCACGTGAGACTTGTCGGAGGATACATTTGTGTCATGTATATCCGGTTTTAGCATTACATCCGCACCATAATTTTATAAATTTCTTCACCGGTTTTTGTGGCATATACCCCACCATACTCCCGTCAATGCTCTGGTACGTACTATCCGACCGGTACTTCTGGAAAGTATGCTTGAAACAAGACAGTAGCTCCTGTACGTAGTAGATTTTATTAGATGGATTTTAGGACTGTTAAAATAAAATTTGGACAGAAGAAATAAACACCTGTTTCTAGATATAACTGAATATATCACTTTGTTTTCCATAGATGGATGAGATGACCAATTATGCCGAAGTTTTGGGACTTTGTTGTAGCACATCACTAATGAGCAACCGATAACAAACATAATTTCTCCTGCATCAGTAAAAGCGGCCGACTTATTATTCCCGCGATTATAAATCTGAATGCCTGGTTTGTGCATTATGCAATCAAAACAAAAAACTCCTTGGAAATGTTTGCTGAATATGTCCACTTCAGAAGAACTTGCAACAAAGAAAGATTCAATGACACATTGAGGTTCGTTTCAAATACTGACCTGTGATATGTGAATATTTGTCAGTGACGACAATAATACGCTACTATTCACAGCAGAAGTTTCAACATGTTCGTTTAGTTGTTCTACATCGATGTTCTCTTTTTCTTCACTATTCTTACTATTTTCTTTTCCACTTTCCTATTCGGAGGCATCGGACGGCTTATAGGACTCATCACTGTTGTGAAATAGGACTTCTTCTGCTGAGGACGCCCCGGAAGCGCCATTCCATTTATCATGTGGAGGTACATCTTCTATATTCTCGGTACTGTCCCCCAGTCCAGTTTTAGCCAACTTTCTTCTCTTCACCCTGTAAAAAACTATTGGGTTGTAGATAACTCAATCAAGAACCCCAGTGGGACACATGTATCCCAGTCACATTTATTGTGCCATAATATGTAACAAAAATTGATTAAAATTAAAAAAAGTAACATTACAGGATCTACTGATAAGTGGTCAATTTACCTGAAAATATCGTTCCGTGACACTAAAATAGCAAAATTTGTTCAAAATCAGTGTGTCGCTTTGGCCAAAAACAGGTAAAAATATGATATATAGTTAAAAGACTCATTAGAACGTGATTTCTATGCAATACAGGACTTATAAGGTATAGTGGATGTTTTGGAAAAGCCGCTAGGATCAATATATTCCGGAGGGCATCAAAGGGTTAAAGACTATTCCATCTGGTACACAACTTAGATAGGAAATAAACACACTTAATTTAAATGATTTTACAATTTGCTTTTCGAGAAGTTAGAAGGAAACTGCGCAAATTTAAAGTTTTTAATATGGTCTTTCTTGCGACAGAAAAGAACAGAATTTTGTTTTTAATGCAGTTCTGTGTTTTTGGTATTTGATTTCTTTTAATATTTCATTTGGTTAAAGTTATTTAGTTAACAAAACAGGGATATTTCTATACAAGTTTTTATTAAAAAATACGAATATACAAAAATAAAACGAGATATATCATTAGAGACACCTTGAGACAACTTTGAAACCATAAATGTTATTAAGAGTGATTTAGTCTCATAATATAATCAGCTATAAAATTTTGGTTAGAGGTGATGTAAAAGGGCTCAAAGACGAAAGGATGCCCTATTTAAAAACTTTCGAAACTAGTATATAGCTTAAAGTGCCTAGGGAAATAAACACACTTAATTTAGATACTTTCACCATTTGCTTATCGAGGCATTAGAGATAAACTGCGTAGATTTAAGTTTTTAATATGATCTCCCTTGCGACCGAAGATAATAGAATTTTGTTTTAAATGCAGTTTTGTGTTTTAACTACTTGATTTATTTTATTCATATATTTGGCAATTATTATTTGGTTAACAGAACAGGAATATTTCTATATAATTTGATAATTCATATTTAGCGCTACAGGTTTTTATAAAGAAAAAATACGAAAATACCAAAATAAAACGAGATATATCTTAAGAGACACCTTAAGACAACTTTGAAACTCTAAATATTATTAAGAGTTGCTTAATCTGATAATGTAATCAGCTATATAATTTTGGTTAGAAGTAATATAAAAGTGCTCAAAGACTATATAATAGTATGCCCTTGGGAAATTAAATTATTAATTAAAATTTATTTGATATTTGAAAACATGTGAAATCTTATATATAACTTAGGAAGTCTAGGGAAATAAACACACTTAATTTAGATACCTTCACCATGTGATTAGATCGTCAATTTATTTGAGCACAGTATTGTTCTCGAATGTACATCGATTAGTCCAGCAATGTCCTTCCCTTGGATAATGTTTTTTAATGCAGTTCTGTGCTTTTGCTATTTGATTTCTTTTAATCGTTCATTTGGCAAAAGTTATTTGAGTAGTAAATGATGCATATTTTTATATACCTTGATAATTGAAGATCAAAATGCAAAAAGGTGTTAGTTAAATTTTTTTAGTTTTGAGATAAATTTAGATAGAGTTTAACTCCCGGAACTTTTTACATGACCTAAATTAAATAGTTTTATATGGCAGAATACTTAAAGACACATTGAAAAATCTTGTAGTAAGTCAAATTTTGAAGAAATATATCTGTAATGTCAAATATAATAGACGAGAATAGAAGATATCGAAATAGCACCTTTTTCAGGACAATTTTTTCAAATCATCTGTAAATAAAAAGGGTGTTATATGTACAAAATATTTTCATTTAGCAACAGTTTTTGGTTTAATGACCCATTTCAACAACAAAAATACACTTATTTTTAATATTTTCCTCTTTTCAAATTATAGTAGACACCTCTGAGGTTTTGTGGAATGAAAGGAATTTGTTCTTGGATATTGTATTTTTTTTGCTACGATAACTTTGAGTTTATAGATATTTACTAACAAATTATCGGTTCCTGCTTGAGACCTGCGCATATTTCTATTTTCCCTATTGTCAACAATAGCGCAATCCTCAGCCTCATCAAACGAATATCTAAATTTGTCATTCCAAAGTTTTCAACCTGAATCTACCGAACTTCCCTGAATTCTATCTTTTAATTTTTTCACCTTTTTTTCGATCTATAAACCCTGGTTTTCTTGGCAATACCTTATTATAAATAAACGTATCCGCCATTCTTCTTATGTTGCTGAGCATTGTTTATCTTGCTTCTGTCATTATTGACGGGTATTGAACCACAGTATATTTTTTATAGCAGGGGCGCTCACACTAAAGGGGTTGTAATTAGGGAGAAACAGATGTCGTGGGAGTAAGTTTTACAATGATGCAGTGCGCCAGACAAAGGAGTCCTTGTAAAGCGACGTTCTAGGTGTTTCCAGTTATGCGGCGAACGACTGCGCCCTAGTCGTCCGTCTGGACTGTCGCGACTGGGGGCTGGTTGAGGCAGGCCAAATCCTAGTAACATCTGCCGTGAAAATATCTCCAAAACACGGAATTCTCGGTCACATGTCTGCGGTGCTCCAAACTATCAAGACCCCGGAGCAAATCAATCATCAATATTTTATGTTGTATTTCTTGGAGGTAATGCAGTTTGGATACAGCTAGTTCCTGGAACTTCTCGTGCCAAACGATCTTTTGGTATTTTGAGAAAATTGTAATTTTGCTTAGATTCAATTTGCTCATTACCATCATCACTCTCAATGTTTAAAATTAGTAATAATATAAAATAATATTTGATATTTCAAAAACTAAACCAGTAACAAAAATAATGTACTTACCTCCTTCTATCAGAGAATATTCACATCTTGAATTCCCATGCATTGCGTAGTTCGTCACACGAATAATTATTTAAATCATCACATTTCGCAGCAGAATTAGGAAATATTTTCAATGTTCTATTACGCATCTGAAAAATAGTATATTTCATTACCAGTCCAGAAACTAGGCTTTTCCGGTGCGCGCACGACAGTTTCTGGTGTGAGGCGTAGCCGAACACCGGAAGTCGTGCAAGCACAGGAAAAGCTGTTTCTGGACGTGTAATGAACGATATTTTTCATAATACCTCTCTGAAATCAAGACATAAACATAAAAATATTATAATTTTACGTATCCAAAATCATGTCATAATACATTTTGTATTCAAATGAAAGCAAACGTCAAACTTGCGAGACAAGCAAGTCAGGTATTTATCTAATATTCATCAAGCGTTGCTATGGAAATGTGTTTGTATACTTTGTTGTAATTGAATAGGCAGCTAATTTTGAAGTATTTGTGACAAGTAATGTCAGAATAAATAAAATAATTTTACTTAAAATTAGACTATTGACGCTAAAATGTACTAGATTAACCTTGTAGACTGCATCGCTGTATAATTTTAACCCAATTTATTCTACTTTATGCTTATTCTGTGACTAAACAACTGCAAATTTAGCACTTAAAGTCAGGGAGCGGGAAACTTTTCCCGCTCCCTAATTAGGGACCGGGAAAATTTTTCCCGTGCCCGGACCGAAAAGACTTACTTTCTTTGCTCTATAGAGACGTCGGAAATGATAGTTTTCAGAGGTATTATGAAAAAGTCATTAAAACCAATTACAAAGAACCTTCAATGTAATTATTTTCGAATAAAAGAGATTATTTAGCGGCCAAACCCCAGTTTGCACATTATATTATCCAATTTTCGTAAAAATTTTAAGAAGATTACTTAATATCTTCTAGAATAACAAAGTACTCGGAAAATAACATGTTTTTATAACATATTAACTAGTTGGTACAATAAAAACGGTTTTTTTACCTTTAAAACACTTAAGAGATCGCCAGAAACAGAAATAATCACAAAGCCCCTACTAGCCGACAACATGTCTTTGTCTGAAGTGTATGAGTTAAAACGTTTATCACAAAATAAAATTATATCCTTCTAGAGATAGCACATTTATGATTGCTTGCCTACGCGATTTAAGCGTCATCTATAACTTAGAAGATTTACTAACCAAAGAAGAACCGAAAAGTGAATTAACACCTTTTTGCATTATGGTCTTCAATCCAAATTTAGTCCTACAAGTTTTAATTTAAAAAAATTACGATGTTACAATAATAACACGATATATGTCTTAAGAGATACCTTGCGAATTTTTAGGGTAGCAGCTTGTTGTTTCATGGGAAACATTTTTATTAAGCATTTAAATGCCATTCTTGGTTCAGGAAATAATCTTACCAAATGTCCCTCGTATATCTAATTTTTCCTACAGAAAAGAAGGAATACTCATTTCTATCCAACGCTCATGCTATTGTTATACCAAATTACTTAACAACTTATTTATCCTAATCTTTCCAGAAAAATTAAATGAATATTACCCTAGTAAAATCTGAGATTGTTTTAATTTTTTGATAAATTAGTGAGGAAATGATGAAGGAGGCATATTGATTTCCATGATTTAATACAATGAGAAAACAATTCTATTATATTGCGTGTACAGTGTCAAATCTGATTCAATTCTGATTAAATGTTACTTTAAGGCACTAGTGTCTTAAAATACCTACTTTAAGGCACTAGTGCTAAAAGTAAAATATCAATCTTTACAAAAAAATGTCAACAAACATTTCTATTTTATTTATTTACACTTATATTAATAGTACAATTTGAACAAATTGAAAAATGAATTCCTTCTTCAGTTCTGCTATTCTTCGTGGTTGAGGAGGATTGAACAGAAACAACAGCATGTCCGGTTGGTGTTGAATGTGGTTTGTACTGTAAGCAATTTTCGAGCAATAGAATTTTTATTTTCCAAGGAATCCACGATGTACCCTTCCGCAACGGTTGAGGATTCCATCCCTCATGCCGCTTAATTGTCGTCAAATCAGCATCGGCAAGTAAGCTCGCAGAGGAACGACAAAAGCAATGCCCCGTATAGAGTTGAATTTGGAAGTTGGAAGAATGTTCCGAACGTATTAATTCCGATCGGATTTCTGGTACATTTACTTTTACATATTTTAGAAAGAGCCTGCTGGACGAAGATCAGTATATTTTCGATAAAAATCAAAATAAAATTTTTGAACGATAGTGAATTTTCGTGGTACCTTGGTTTTGGTATATGATATTTTAATATCTAATGAAGTCTCCATATCTTCCAAGTTATCAAAAGTCAACTGACAAAGCTCCTCCCTGCGACGGGCATCAAATACTCCTACAATCGTAGCTACTTTCATCAGAAGGTACTCATCGTCCGATGCGACCTTCAAAAACTGTTTAATTTGGTCTCTAGTAAAAATGTTTGAGCTTTTTGGTCTGGTAACCCTCTCGCTGACGTTTCAAATAAGCAATCAGTTTAAAATGTTTGCTGATATATACGTTGTTATTTCCACGTAGCACACTGACGTCTGCGCGCACGTGCGCATTGGCCTTCGGAACCGCTCCAGTGAGCGGCCAAGGCGTACTGTGTGTCACGTGCGGCTCGGGGTGATCGAGTAGGGGGCCGCGTAGACTCGGCTCGGCCGAATGACGCTCTAGCTGCCCTATATGGAGCCCCGCCTCGATTTGAGCTTCACCATTGTATTTATTAATTGTGAGTTTGGGAACAAATTCCCTGTAATACCCAAAGGCCGCTTCCGGGTCTAATATAAATTCCTCAGGGTCCCCAATATACTCGCTAGAAATCAGCGGGGGACTCTGGGTTAACGCTCTCTGTTCCCCTGCCCTATCTCGATTCAGTTCTAGCACCAAGAGCTCATCCACACTCGGGGGCTTTTGGTGTGCGGTTGCCATCGACTGAGGGGTTCGGAAAGTATTTTTTTTCACGGGATGCCAAGTCGTTATCGAGTCGACTACCCGCTATTTCAAAGAGTTTTTGGTATCGATCACCTTAAGAGGGGTCGTACGGAAGTTGCTCGAGGAGGGTTTTTTTTTTAAATCGTGGTTTCTTGGGGATTTTGGGGGTGTTTTCTATGTATTATATGCCAATCCCTGGCAACTTGTAAGATGCTGCTCGACAGTTTTCTGATAGAGCTTTGTGTAAACCAGGGGCGTCAGGGGGGACTTTTTGGGGATTTAATGTGTGATTTGTGTATTTAGACCAAACTACTCCTCGGACACGACTCTCAGTTCAGAGACCGTGCTGGTTTTGTATGGTATACGAACTAGTGATAAATAGCCTTTGAATCTTCTTTTGAGATAGCTCCAGTCGCAACAGTATAACTTCGCTATCTCCCGAACGAACTTGGCTAACTTAACACTCTTTGAACGCGCCCGAATTTTTAGGTGATGCCTTTTTTTCTTTTTTCGGCTCCTATGCCTTTTCGCTTTTCACCCGTAGACCGAGTAGCTAAAGTATGGGGGAGTCAGGGGGCTCTCCAGTTCTCGAAACCGAACTGGCCGTCGACGCACTTTACTCTCGCCCAATGTATAACTACGACTAGTATTGAGGACCAGAGAGGCACATACGTAAATGGGGGGAACCCAAACCAGTAGGCTGACTCAAGGTGCTCGCAACTAACCTTTTTCGCGGGTGTTGCTGTAGGGTGCGCACTACAGTTGAAGGTCTCGGTGATTAGTTGGTACTCGGCCGCTTGACAAGGCCTCTTCAAGTACTTAACTTCTGTCTTAAAAAATTTTTTTCTCCGAATTCCTGAAGTTTCAAAAACTCAGAAAAACTCAATAAATTCGGTAGAAGGCTGATTCGGTACCAGTTGAGAGTGCTGACCCTGCAATGCCTTTTCCTTCACTTCAGGACCCTTTTCGCTCGTCCGTGAGCTTTCTACAGCCGTATCTTTTTCGAGATGTCGAAAAATTGGCTAAGTCTCTAGTGGCCAAAAATGCAGAAAAATCTCATAAATTCCTTAGAGATATGGGGCTAGGAGCTAAATGGATGAGTTGCTCGTCTCTTTAGGATTCTTGAAGATCCACGTTGACGCTGGCCTAAGGTGGTCTCTCACTTCTTTCCTTCTCGGGAGCTGAACGGCAACTAAACTTAAAACTTAATACTAATTCTAGCGACGCGCTTGCCGCTTACGGCTGGAAATTTCCACCCGATCGAGTCGGTTGGGATATCGACGACGCGACGGTTGGCCAAACGGCTGCATTCGTACGCGGCATGCACTTTTATCCAGTGGCGTGCTTAATTAAATGCGATTAAGTAAAGGACGTTTTTACAACAATACCTTTCATCATTGAATAATGGGACGAAAGAGAAGATGACTTCCATACCTTTGTTTCCTCGAAATTAGTTAGGATTGTGTTTTCGGTATACTTTCCTGGAATGCCTTTGTTTTCACACCATTTTATAAATTTATTAAGAGCAATCTCATATTGAATTCTTGATTTTCCTGGCAGTAAATCCAAGGTACCTCTATTAGCAGCTTCTTCTATGTCTTTAAGTCGATCGATTTCTTGCACTTTTGGCAAATCATAATAGCCAGCGCAAGCGCTTTAATAAAACTGGCAGGACCTTCCAAATTTTCAATTATCTGTGAACAAATCAGCCAACAATGATTGTTGCTAGTTTTTATTGACAATCATAAATTCGATAATTTAATATAATTATACGATGCCTTTAGAAACTTCCTGGATGTAAGAGCTTCTAAACATTTAATTTTTAATTATTGTATGCTTTTTATTCTCGTGTATAGAAAAAATATTGTATGACACTTGTGTTAAAAGTATTTATAAGGCACTCATGTGGTTTGCAGAACTAGCTTCGCTCGTTCTGCAAATTTCCACAAAAATTACTTTTAACACTTATATCATAAATAACTATTAATTTTAAAACGTGCAAAATAGATATTGTGTGGTACGCTAATGGCTTATATCACATTTCAGTTCAAAATTTCTCTCGCAATTTGAAGTGTATTAGCAGTATATTTATTTAGTACCATGCTCTATCCCTTAAAGGAAATACATTGCAAACTAACAAAAGTAAATTTCCACGTGATACTATAATTTTCCAGGCAAAAACTATCGAGCGTCAATATGCTTAAACTTAATAGAGCTCTAAATAAATAATCAAAAATTTCTCTTCTAGGAGCATCGTTGACACATTCGACCACGTGTTTTCCAAACGTGCCATGCGGTGGGACATGAGTTTCATTTATCCAGGGTTAGCGATGCGAGTGGCTCCGTCTGTGTCCCCAAGTGGCATTTTGGAATTTGTAATGGATCCAAATCAGGAAGCGGTGAATGTACACAGAGTGAAGGAAATCGGAACAGGTATAATATATCAATATTATGTAGTAAACATATCTATGAATATATCGCTGGAATAATAAAAGCATTTTTTAGATATACCCACTGAAAATACCAATTAACTGGATTACAAAGACAATTTGTAGCGTTAAGTAAATTCTATCTATCGATTAACGTTTTATAATTTAGTGAATGTAGGCTGTAAATACTGCGTGTTTTCACGCTGTTTTTACGTTGATAGATGCATTTGGGCTATTAAAATATATATTTTTTAGATTTGGAAATGGGTATGCCCCAGAAGCTTTAGGAATCATTTCCTAACTAATATTTATATAGATATTGATAGAAGTGAAAACTTCTGTAGGGGCGTTCAGTACACTGTTTCTTGGTTAGTAAGTTAAAGTGAACCATCATGTAATACGTCACGCTCGGCTATGTTTAGGTAAATAAGTTTTTATCAAAAACGGATGCAAGTGAATTTTTGGGATTAATCAGGTTTTAGGCAACACTTAAAACCCTGAGATCAAAAGGTTTTGGTTTTGGTTTTGAAAAATTGTATTTTAAAAAATTATATACAAAAATCGATTACTTGAGGAGAATTTACGCCAAAAACCGTACAATAAAGTTCTTTAGAAATGTTGATAGCTTTTATATAGGGTAAGATAGTTGAGTTTAAACTTTTCGACATTTCGAGTTCTGCACAACACGTTACAACGTAATAATTTATTACTGGAAAACCGAAGATTCAGCAGCAAATTCGTGCCTTTTGAGGTTTTTACTTCTGTCGTGTGGTATTAACCACACCTTTTTTATATAATTTTATATGTATAATCACGCTTTGAAATATGGCAGCGGAAACCCACCCTACTTTACAGGTCGATAGTCTGGTTCAGAGATTCGCAAAAGCAGAGCATAAAATCAGCCCTCATCAAAGTACAATGCCTGGCGTGCATAACCGTAACAGGCGCAACGATGTCCAACAGCAGCCATTGAGGCAATTGTGGGCCTCGCTATCTACACATTGTTGCAAAAGGAGCAGCTAGATAAGGAATGACTAGAAACACAAGATAGGGAGCGGACGAGGGAGGATGGCTTAGAAAGAACTAATTACCTAACAAAGCATATACCACTTCTTGGGCATCCCAGAGACGATATGGTCAAAACATTAAATTTTGAAAAATACTTCAGTGTCGTGATAAGAAGTAGAAAATAATGGAAGAAGAACACCACTTGCATCCTCACGTTGATTGCAGCAAACTGCCATATACGGATGGGACAAGAGCTAAGCAGGGGACAGGAGTCGGAGTATTTGGGCCAGGAACCAAATTCTTCGAAGCAATGGGAAAACAACCGAATATGTTCCACGTGGAAATTAGCACTATAGGAAGATATGCGTAGTTCAATATTGACAGAAACCATAGGAAGAAAGAGGTTATCATCTCAGACGATTAGGCAGCCATCAAAGCGCTGAGCTCACCAACAATCAGCTCCAGAATGGTATGGGATGCCTAGATAGGCTAAATGAACTAGACAAGAATAACTAACTACCCCTTCAATGAATACCAGAACAGGCTGGGATAGATGGCAAGGAAAAACGGACCAATTAGTAAAAGTAACAGCACAAACTCCAGTTTTAGGACCGTAACCCATCTGTGGCATAGGGATGTACACCAACAAGGAAGTATTCTGGAAAGAAAAGCGCACCAAATGGATCACTCCATGAGAATATCTTTCAGGATTAAGGAAATCAAAAATGTTTCTAGGCCCCCCCTCGCCCAAGAAGATCAAAAAACCTCAAACTCAAAATTCAGAATAGGTATTTTAAGTTCTAATATAAGGTAAAAGAAATATCAATCATAACAATCTACTAGTGAAAGGGTAGGATTTATATTTCTAGGCTTGGCAGCATTTACAACGCTACACTACAAAAGAAAAACCCACAAGCAAAACATTTGCAACTCTATAATTGAGTATTCATAATACGTAACATTAACTATACAAAAACTTTCCAATTGCTCCTACTACCTACAACTTTGAAGTATCAAATATGATACAGGCATCGGCAGTAGGAACGTGGGTAGCTACCGCAGTAGCGTAGCTAGATCTGAGTGGGTTCTGTATCAAACTATCGTAAGAGGCCTCTTTCTCAGGGGCGGATATACGTCCGAGTTATGGGGTCAGGAGAGATGCTCGCCGCAGGTGGGGGAGGAAAATTCGACGAATTTTGAGGGTACCACGCCCATTTTTTACCCAAAAGTCGTTAATATCATTAAAATACACGCCTTCCACGAGCAAACCAAGCGGATTTTACGAAGCATTATTGAAGTTTTACGT
>MU182365.1:61363-85243 GCA_016904865.1 Pissodes strobi | reverse complement strand
TTTACTTGATGGAACAGTTTATTGAAAACACAGACCTCAAAGGCCTTCGAAAAGTTTGACAAAATGGATATTGGCCGATAGTTGTCAATATGGCTCTTATTACCACTTTTGTAGATAGGGCAGATTTTACCGCACTTCCATAGGTCGGGAAAAACACCCCTGGAAATGGAAAGATTGAATATAAAGAGCATAGGTTTCACCAGCACTGATGCGCAGTCCCGCAGAAGAAATGACGGAACGCCATCTCGCCCTGCAGTTTCCTTATTTTTAAGACCTTTTAAAGCAGATAAGATGTCTGTATTGTCAAGGGCAAGAATATTTATGTTTTGTGAGTTGCCATTATCACACTCAGTAGATTCGTGATCATTGGTAGGAGAGGGAACAACATAGACACTTTTGAAGAAGTCAGCAAAAGCGTTCACAATGCCGTTGGAAGAGTCGAAGGCAGCGTCGCCGAAAAACATTTCACCGGGGATACGAGAACTATTTTGCTTCTGTCGAATAAATTTCCAGAATTTTTTTGGATCATTCACAATGCAGTTCTCTGTTCGTGCAATGGACTCTTTGTATGCTAAGTCGATCTTAATTTTGATATTTGCACGCATTATTTTAAAGGCATTATAATCAGTTTGGGATCTAGAAACTTTCCACTTCTCGTGCAGGCGAGACTTTGCCTTCAGTTGTTTAATAATATTCCCAGTATACCAGCAAGGGTAGAGTATTTACGTTTTTGAGAGCGAAACAGCGGAACTGGCCGATCAAAGAGGTCGTAGATCTTCTCGTACATTGCCGAGACAGCCCCATTAACGTCGGAAAAGGCAGCGAGAAATTCCCAATCGGTCGCAGATATAAGGTGATATAATAATGGAAAATTGGCTTTGCGAAAATTGTAGTTTCTGTTATGAGGGTTCGTAGGAATATTCTTTTTATTGCACTACTCTCGGGTAAACCCTCTCTCGCTCATAATTCCGTAAATCACAACACTTAATATATTAGATATCAGACACCAATGGATATGTCTACTGACTTCAGTGTCAATGTGTCGCAGTTAATAATAATTATAGTGTAATCGACCCGTATCAAACAAAAAACGAGAAAATCAGAACTTTACCGACACTACGACATGCATACGATTATTCGGTATTTTCCCGATGCGCGAGACAATTAAATTTAGAACTGTAGCGCTGTGGCTGCGAATTTGTTATTTATTCATTAGGAATGGGATTTTATCGATATGGTTTAGAAAACGATTGAATAATGTTCTAATTATCATTTTTCATATTAGATGTAAGATGTACACTACAATTGATTAATTTGTTGATTTTACTAGTGGTGGGTGTGGATGTACGTTTTTCACATATGGTTGAGGGGTCCCTATAGCTCAAGGCTAGGGCTGATATCGCGGTAGCTATGCCCCTGCAATACCATTAAAACCTTTTTTTTAAATACTCTAGTTTCCTATGTTTCAATTTTTTCTTAACTTCGCTATCCAGGACATAACTTGAGCCACAGTTGGAAAGATGGCCTGCGAAATTAGCGCTTGAATTTCCGGTGTATTCGTTGATTGGACCCAAAAATTCTACGCAAAAAAACAAGAAAATTTTAGCTAGGTGAAACAATTCTCAATATTCGACAGAATAAAATGCCGAGTTGGGCCAGAGTTGTATGGCCTATGATTCAAGTAAAGTATTAAAATGTATGATAATTAATCACTAGTCTTCCTACTTTTCGGTTATCTCTAAAAATGGAAAATTTCTATATTCCAGTGAGTGAATGAAAGACTTCTATTCTGAAGTATGCGAAGCTGCTTGATGAATACAATAATTTATTAATGCAATATGAGCCTTATTTTCTATTGCAATATTCAGCCTAAAATTTAAATATTATACATACCTTTGGCCACTACGTTATAAATTAAATTTAATGCTTATATTTTCCTAACATTTTGATATTTCACTGTTTAATCTTGTATGACAACAGATACATTATGCTATATTTCCATTAAAATAAATCTATTCAGGCATCACCCAACAAAAAATTAGATTTAAGGAAATTAATATCATTTACAATAATACAATTGCCATCTTTTAGAGTTACCATGAACTTAATAAAAACCGCTAAAATACCGTCCAACAAAGGTTATTGCACGGAGTGGTGTTCACCATGACCGTGGACGTGAAAGTTTCGTTTTACTGGTTTTTTAACATATCCTTTTCATTGAATAATTTAATTCTAGATGGCACCAGACATCCTCTTACACCTAATATTACAGGAATTTTATTTAATTTATCTTTTTCACGCTATCCGCTAAATAATGGATCGTTCATTCGTCAACAGTAACTTCCTTGAGTGAAAATTAGGGATAATAATAAAATGGTTATAGGCTAACTGCTATCAGGGGTTAAATTTAACCGCCTTACTACTTTTTAATAAAACTATACAATAATTTGATTTGCTTAAATAATTATGTACTTATAATCATTTAATACATTTTTACGAAGATGCTTGAACACATGTTCGGCATCTGTCAAAAAATATTTTAACCGGAGAAAATGTGGGGTTATAGCTTTTATAGGGTAAATCCGGATTAGATGGCCCCCTTATGCCATTTCTTTTTATTCTTATGAAGCGCTGAAAACTAGGGAGTTTTATTTTTCACTAAAATACAGGTAAATAACTTAGTAAACGACATGATCTGAATTACCTCTGAAAATATCTTAAATTTCGATTCAAAAATTATTAGAACATGTATCTACTCATTGGCCATCTCAGCCGCAATGTTAGATAAAGTTGGCCATCGTCTATTTGGGCGATAGGGAGAGATGGTTAGTTATATATTTTTTATAAAAAAAAAAACACTTTTTGTGCATGGAAGGTGTAAAAGCTTACATAAAGCAAAAATATATCTTCGATTGACGTTTAGATTTCATTTAATTAAAAAAAAAATCGGAGAAAACGAAAAAACAGAACAGTATTTACCTACACAGCTATTAAGCTTGAAAGACTTCTAACCAAAACATTTATTTATTAAAAGAATATTTTTTCCACATTTCATATACATGTTAAGACAGCTTGAGTACATCTCGTGTAGCCAACCCAGGCATTTAATGCATTTAATCCAATCGCCTTTTCGTATCAACCATTGCACAAATCTTCATCAAAGTCATCCTGATTATCATCACATTCCAGGATCATATCAACCTCTTCTGAATCTGAACTAGAACTAGCTTTTCTTGATGCATCGCTGCTATTTGTGTTTTCCCCATTTGAACTCTTTTTATAAGTACAATTTTTGTTTGTTTGATATTTCTGACTCGTATCTGGCGAATATTTTATTGGATGTTAATACTTCTTCTAGATTTTTGTTAACTTTTGTTGGCATCGATCGTAGGGATAGGCGATACTTGATCAAGGAGTTTCCACGGAATGATATCTTCTTTAGTAATACTTGGCTGCAGTGACATTTCGTCAGAACTGAGAAGTTTGATACACTTTTCTACTATCCAACTACTTTTTAACGCTTGAAGTCCAGAATCGAAGAAGCTCGACGTTGCGTTGCCTGCACGATAAATTGGAACCTTCATGAGCATTAGGTTGAGAGTCTAACGTGTCATTTAATTTCAACTCTCTGAAGAATGAAAGGCTGAAGTTTACGAATATCCAGATTACTGGATTCCGAGCTATCGCCAACTGCTTCAGAAATTGAAAACGCATGGTCGGACACGGATTCGGGTTTAAACGAAAAAATGCCAATAGCTTTAAACCCCGACACTGCATTAGAAACAGCGCATGTCTTCCTCCAATTTTCTGAAAGCAGCTGGCCAAATTGAAGAGACGTTAATTTCCTTCCAGAATTAGTACGATCTCATTGTTGGCAAGCTTCGTAAAAATAAGACTTAATGGAATTAATTACTCTATCAAGAGGTTGGGTTAGTTTGGATGGTATGGCTGAATATGCTCAACATAACAACATCATTACCTCGAGCTATTCCGAGCAGTTCCACGGAGCTATAATGGAATGCATAACCATCAGTGCAATAGGACTTTTCCGGCAGGTTTACGAGAAACACAATGTAAAATGTCCCTTTAACCATGCTGTAAAAAAATGCAGTGTTGGCACAAGCTAATTTTTGGAACATGTAAATTACAGGACCAATCGGCATGCCATCTCCATTCTCTGCATTTTTATATTATTCTTCAATAAAAAGCTTGAAATAATTGTTAAATTTTGTTCGACTCATCCCCTGACCTTGTGCAATGACCTTCTGCTTTTTTGAAGCATAAGTCTGGCTGTCGCCGCAGAAAAGTGTTGAACCAGTCGTAGTCCGCTTTCTCATTATCCTTTTTGAATCTGTAAAGGATTTTTAATTGTTCGACAAAGAAAAATGGTACTCTACGCACATCGTCTATATTCAAAGGAAACCGAGATGTTTGCATTTTTTTTAATGCGTTACAAGTTTTATTTCATTCTGTTCTGCTAAAAGACGTTCAGGTCCCATACGTCCTTTACAAAAGTCACTCATTCATAGCTGCCTTTCAAAAGTTTTCTTGGTACACCAAAATTTTTAGCTATATCATTAATAAAAGAGCCATTCCTGATAGCTTGCACAGCAGCATTCAAATCTTCTCCGGTCCATAAACCCCTTGTATTTGTTGGTTTCGGCATATACCGTGATAGGCTATTGGCTAAAATAAAAAAAATCGCGAATTAAACTTGACCATTCCTACCGAAAATAGGCTGGCCATCTCGCCCAGTAGGACGGGAGAGACGACCATCACTGATTTTCCCAACTTAAAAAATAATAGAACATTTATTCTAATATGAGGTTGAGATTTAAATTACAACTATATGTATCTCACCTGACGCAAAACACACTATCAAAAACTACTGTTAGTAAAATTATTCCATGAATGTTCACTATACCATCTCCCCTACCTATTATCTGCTTACAGGGTGACTACCTTCATCCTGTAAATACGAAATATTCTAACCGATATTCAAGGAAACTTCCAAGATCTCAAACAAACTATTTATATGAATATTTAGATATTACTTAGCGTTGAGTAATTCTAGCAATTTGTTCGAGGTTTTAAACCAAATATTTATTCTAAACCCAAGTTGAAGAGATCTGACACATATGAGATTTGGATTTTCATCAGTGCACTCGTGGCAGTTTCCTTAATCATTATGCTCGTTCTTAAGAATGTGGTTTTATTTGTGATAAGATTGTTGTTAATATACATTTTGTCCCTGTGTTGTTAGCATTAGCTCAAACAAGTAACTTCCTCATAAAAAGTCACATGCCAAATGACTTTTACCGAGAAAGTGTAATGATATGGGGATCTTTGTTGATCTTGCAGAATAATGTTTTCTATGATACGAATTCCTCAAGTAATTGCGTAATTTAGGAACCATTGACTATGGACTTATAGACATATATGGTGACCACCACAATCTCCGGATCTAACATCCCCAAATTTATTTTATTGAGGTGCTACAAAATAGAATGTATTAAGAAATCACTTTAACATAAGAACAACTTCAGTATTCTCTAAAAATTAATTCAGGATGGTCCGCCATTTGGGAGGCATCAACTAAAGTGGGCCGCAATATTTAAACGGCTTAATCACATATCTTGAAACCTTAGGGTTAAAGTAGGAATAAATGGAACTTTAAAATGAGACTCCCTTTGAATTTAAAAGCAAATATCCAATTGAAGAACAATGGAAAGACTTTCAATCTTTGGCATGATATTTGTTCATTGAATAATAATATTAAAGAATTTCGTAGTGAGTAATACTACTAACGAAATGAACTCCGATTTACCCTATTCCTTTACTTACTGTGAATTCGGCCTTTTCTTCACCTCCCGTGCATTTTCTGTAACCGGGTTCGCAGTACCAATGTGTTGACACCCTATTTTCGTCGTAACCTATGTATTTGGCCATATTTTGCCACTTAGTTGACAACCACTTTATGCCTCTTACCAGTACTTAATCCTATACTCAGTTATATTAACTATAATTAAATAAATGTAAGCCACATCAGGTTCGTTTTGAGAGTACTAAAACAATATTTGAAATTGCGCCTTTTAAGGGAACACACGATTGAACGGGAGCATTTTAATTGTGGCTAAATTTATTCACTTATTTTCTAATATGACTTCGTATCTATAGCGCCAAATAATCAGTCTTTGCACATTAAAAAGAAAATGACACTGGTATTATTATTTAGACACTGTGCATTTTTTTCAGTATCAACTGTCCTAGAATGTTATATTTTAATAGCCAGTCAAACAATTATGGTTTAATAAAATAAATTCAATTAGCAATGATCTTTTCTGCAGTGAATTAACTAAATAAAATACCGAATATGCTAGCACTAATTATTTTAATGGGATACTCATTTAATTCTCGAATACATACAGCAATGAATGTTTCCCAATATAATGGCACTCTACGCCCTGTGATTTAAAACTAAACTTACTATCAAACGCTAGCACTGAATTTTTTTACTGAAATACTCGTGAAATTCTCGCAGGCATACGACAATAAATGTTTCCAAATATACAAGCACTCTACACATTATGATTTAAACTAAACTTACTGTCTAACGCTTAATGTCAACACGGAACCTGTCAACCTAGCCTCCATTGCTTCTGTCTGACCACCTTTTCCCTTGATGGATGTAGAATTTCAACCTTTCTTTACATTATTTTTCTAACCGATGACATGAATTTACTTAATTAATTATTTCCACGAGTCTCTAAAACTGAGAGACACTACTTTCCGGTTTGGTCAAAACTAAGATCATAATACAAACTTGAAAAATTAAAGTTTTTTCATAAGTTTCTCGTGCTCCATTTTGGCATTACGATAAGCTACAAATAGCAACAACAACCTGTTCACGTGTGAGGTTACGCAATTGCTCCCAATTTTCGGCGAAAACACTATTTGAGTTATAACTGGTTTTACTTTCCCATCTCCCAAAGAGTTCGACATTTTTCCATGCCGAGCTTTGGCTTATTACGGAATTTTAGTTCACACGTGTGTTCAAAGTCCAAGCGATATTCGAATCTTATAAGGTCATGGCTTATTTCTATCATTTTAATTCGCTGGAATTGGAAATTAGACCCGCCCCTGACCAATGGCTTTCTTTTTAGAACAAAGTTTTAGGAACCTGCGTAAAGTTGTTTGACCGCAGATGATCCCTTTTCTACTTCATCTTGTGTCGCGTTCTACAGTTCTACTGCAGTCGACAACAAAAGTATAAGTCACCGCGTTTAAATTGGTTCTCGAACCTTTGTACACTTCTATTAGGTAAAATAATTAACCATTTTTCGCGATTCTGGAATTACTTCGTGAGAGATAAACTTCAATTCGTTTTTAATTCTTGTTAATAAAATAAACGTATTATTTTATTTGAACGTTTTCTCCCTGGGTTTTTCGAGACTTCATTTAATTTTTGAACAATTAAAATTAAATTATTATTTTTTTTAAGCAAATTGTTGAAACATTTCTTAAAATAAATCAGGTGCTGGCTCTAATCGCCACACCAAGCAAGTAAGTTCCTCAGGGATTAGGCAGCTTGGCAGCAGATGTATATCAAACTTAATGTTTCGTTAAATCCATATCGTGGTATATTTTAGTTAATTATTTTGATCTCTGGTCCAAAAATGCAATTTTACAGCCTGTAAATATCGAGGTTTGCAGATACAAGTAATTGGACACTCATTATTATTTGAACTAAAAACTTATCTTTATCAATAAGGCTAAAATGCATGTGTTCAAAATTCAACCATTCTGATATCATTTTAACATTGAACAAAGTCTACTTTAACGGAAATATTCAGAAAGTATCAACATCTACTTAATCAGAGAACTGGCATACCTACCACAAATACGGACGCTTTAACTAAATTTGTGTTCGTAACAGTTTCAAATACAGTACAAAAAAAAAGAGCTGAAGTAGTAAAATATCGGTCATATTATTATCGCTTGGAAATAATCGAACTTTACAATTACAAAATATCAATTATTGTTAGGCATATTGAAACGAAAGTCTAAAACCCCAAATCAAATATCTCAAAGTCTGGCACTAGTTATTAATTTTGGAACATGCATACAAAATATTGGATATTTCATTGGTAACACCGCCATCTATATTGCAGACTATGCACTCACTGTTTTCTACAGTATAGATCAGCAAAGTTTATTACACCGGGAAATCTTTTCATCGGCCTTGAACTTAAATATTTCAATTTATTTATTTCCTGCTCGTCTTCATTTGGTGCTTTTGGCACAAGAGGGCAGTCAATGTATTATATATTATGGATTATATTTTATATATTAAATTTCAACACAAAATTACGAAAGATCTTTGCTGATAAATGAAATTAAACTATCATGTGGTTAAAGCAAATTTTTTAGAGGCGCAGGATATAAGCTAGTCAACAATGAGGTCATGTAAATTAAAAATTATTTGATGGATTTTTTGAAGCAAGACAGATTTGGATAGGTGTTACTACGAACATGAACTAATATAAGGCGTAAAAGCTTAATTTTATAATATGCAGGTGACATAATACTTAACCCTTAACTACGGAGGAGCGGTGTTCGGGGCATAAGCTCGGACGTGCCGTCTGGCAGACTACTGCAGATATTGCGGCATAAAGCCCTAATAATTGTGTAACTGGTACTTCTAGATAATCTTTTAAGTTTTAGGAAGTACTAATAAATAGTTTCTTAGAACACGTACCAATTTTATAATCACAAAGCCAGTTCTTTTCGGTATGCTTCAACTCGAGGGCGGTTAAAATGAAAAAAGTGCACTGCTATAATTTGAATGTATTTATTACATAAAACACTTTTAAAAAAGTAGTGAAAACACTAGGAAGAAATAATGCACAACGAATACTTAAACCTAAAATATTTCAGCAGTGCAGTTTACGCCGTCCTGCCTCATACACGTTGAACATACCGACCAACGTTTTGCATTTGAAGAACAAATATCTTGTCACGCGGTTTTTCTTTCTTGGGAATAATAATTGATATAATTTTTTTTCTAATATATCTCGATTTATTAGTGACTCGTCATCTTCACTTTCATCACTACAATCAGCGGACAGATTGTTCTAAGATGCTATAATCAGAATTCTCGCAATCCTCGTCAGGAACAATGTCAATATCACTAGCAGAATCACCGTCTGCTTCGTATATCACTTTCGAAGTGTTTCTTCATAGTTTACATCACTAGAGCGAACTGGTTTTGATGGTCAGGCCATATTTGTGCGAAAATTTTCCGACCGATTTTATTACGTATACCCGGACGTGCCGTCTATCAAACTGCTTCACGAGAAAATCTCTAGGGAACTGACCTGTTTCAAGTCTTAGATATCTGATATTTTTTGTACTGGTCAACCACCAAACCCGCCAGGAATACATGAGGTAACGGCCTTGTGAACGTTACCGTTTTAGACAAATGAAGGTATTTCGGTTTCACACCGCCTCTCAGACGGCACCTCCGTAGTTAAGGGATAAGAGAATAGAAGACAGATTTGGATGGGTGTTACTATGAACATGAACTAATATAAGGAGTAAAAGCGTAATTTTATAATATGCAGGTGACATAATACATAAGAGAATATATAGCAATTCTGATGAAACTAGTGCGGCAGGCAGCTGGTTAAGACTCACGGTAATGTACTTGTTCATATTAATTTAATTTGCGAATGGCGCTATACAAGAAATTACAATTTTTTTGCGTGTTATTGGATTTCAGGAACAGCAAAAAAAAAATACAGACTCTCACGTAATAATAACAACATAGCGAAAATTTATTAACTGAATTAGAAGCCCAATTAAACCAATATCTACCGAACATACAGAACTTTACCCAACATTAAAAAATAATCTTCTCCACTTCTGGTTCGAACATTTACATCATGAGTAGTAGAATAGTGCATGTTTAGAAAATGGTTTAAACCCATACGGACCACCTCGATTTCGGACGACTTCTGTAATGCTTGAAGGCATGTGTAGATCAGGTTTCTAATCATTATTCTGGGTGTGGCTTCCCATTTGCGCTCGATCTTATTCGCTAATTCATTCAAATTATGGAATTCATTACCTTCCTAATTCAAACGTAAATTTAAATGATTCCATACGTATTCAAGTGAATTCCTGTCAGGCAATATAGCAGACCGTATTATTATTTCTATGTTGTGTTTCCTCAGCAAGTTTGTAGCAATTGCTGCTAGATGTGGACGAGCATTGTCAATTAAAATGAAATCGTCGCCAAAATTTCTTGCAGTAAGACAACCTTCCTTGTACACATATTGCTATATCTCTTTACATTCGAGCTTTCTCTAATCAATACTTTCAGTTCCGTTATTCCTAATAATTCTACACCGGACTTTCATACCTTATCTTCAAAATACTATTTTCGCTTCCATGTGCGCTATCCTGTACCATTCAACCCTTCTCTTCACTCCAATATTCGCCCATCAGACATGAACAGAATAAAATGCGACTTATCAACAAACATGCATCTATGTCAATCAACTAAATTCTAACTGTGATGAGCCCTTGCCCAATCTCCTCGGCCTGTGGCCCCCATGACGATAGTTTTCTTCTCCAGTGTCTTCGCAGCCCTGAATTGTTCGCCTTATGCTAATTGGAATAATATTAACCGATTCGAGTATAACTTCCTGGATATATTTCAGTCTTGTAATTCAACACATAAAACTAATATTTCTCTTGCAGTATCGATAGAATTTTATGACGCACATACCTTATAACATCGAAAAATTTGACTTCTTATAAAATTTACATTATACAATTTGTCTAAACCACAATGCCTAAATCGCTTTTCACTAACAAATGCCTTGTCAAATAGCATATTTAAGAGCCTTTTCCTATTTGCTTCTCTCTTAACATAATTTAAGAACTACAACTCATTTTTACAAATACGATAATTTTCTCCTAAATAATGATCATGCTAATTACATTACTTCAAGCTAATAATTTTTAAGTACGGAAGTTTTCATCGAAATAATCGAAAAGAATAAAACTGTTTTAATCACATCCTGATTTTGCTAAAAAGGTTAGCGGAACGTGCGTCGACTACGAAAATTATCTTTTAATATTATGGATAAAACTGCATTGTAGTGCATTTTGCCGAAGGTTCCAAGCCCCAAATCAGATGATTTAAGAAAACGCTTCCTTGCTAAAAATATGTATTTATAATTCGTAGAGGTTTACGAAATCATGTATGCACATACGCATATATTTTGAAAAGTCGTGAAAACCTTTCATATGGGTATTTTTCTCATGCACTGTCTAGTACGATAACAAAAACATATTTGAAATTAATGTATAACAGGTTTCTTATTTACAACAAATTTTATATTTGTTTTAAAATCTCCAATAATTATTCATAATTATAAAATTCTTCAACATAGTATATAATTAAGAGCGCAACCAGGCCCAGGTCTCGGTATCGGTATTCGCCTCCAAAAGCCTCAGTCGCAGTAGAAAGTTTCTGGTCTCGGTTTCGATATCGGTGGCCTTCCGGACCCCTTTTGAGCACTATGAAAAACACTTGTGGATTTCTTTAAGCACAATAAAAAATTAAAGACATGATTTATTTCAAAAAGTGTAAGGAAGGAGAGTAATTCGTAGCAGGGCCGCTAAGCTAAGATACATAGATTCCCAATTCCACCTCCTCATCCCGCGGTTCAGATATCATATTTGACATTTTCAACAGAATTCTTGCACATCTTCAACCTGTAAATTAGAATTTTGTGAAACGCGTGTTTTATTAAAGTATTTAATTTTTTATTATTTTTCCTCTTATTGTTTAGTGTCGACTTTTTGATTGGAATCGTATGACAATTTTATAGAATTAGGCTAAGATAATGGCTCATTAATTTTGTGTCCATCTGTGTTGCTCCAAATATAGATATTTTACTTATTTCATTAATTTATTGACTTATATTTGTTTGTTTTTTGTCTAACAATGTCTATGATGTAAATATGTTCTATATTGTTGTGGAGAATTAATTTTTACCTTGAGATTGAAATTGATTGTCTTTAGCTTCACCAATGATTACGCTTATTTTGAATCTGTATAGAGCCTCTTCGGCCCCGGCTCCAGGATGTAAACCGCACAAGTGCTAGTTTAGTGACCCTAATGATTTTACTTACGTCTACGTTCCGATAGTCAAGTCTGGTATCGTTATCAAGACAAAGAAACTAAAAATGAAAATGGTTAGCAAATTCAATAGAACAGTAAAAAGCTCTTGCAGATTGTCAATCTTTGAACTGACTTTGACATGATACAATTATAATGCCATATTTAATTACTGGTATCTAAAAAACGAAAAATTAAAGAAAGTGCTTTAATTTTATTAAATAAAGATGAATGTGTTGCTTCAACTTCAATTAGTTTTAATAGCACTTGGTTACCTTTGCTAAACACTGAAGTCGATAAAGGACACTTAAAAATTAACTAATCCTTTCAACAAAAATTATTAAATTCTTCCTAAGCGAATAACACCAAATTATAGATATCTATATAAAACTTCAAAAACAAATTAATTTACCAAATAACAACTAAATATCACATTAAAGACTAGTCACCAGTAATTAAATATGGCATTATAATTGTCATCGTGTCAAAGTCAGTTCAAAGATTGACAATCTGCAAGAGCTTTTTACTGATTCAATGTATTTGCTAACCATTTTCATTTTTAGTTTCTTTGTCTTGATAACGATAGTAGACTTGACAGAAGATGCGAAAGAGCTGTGGGTGGGAAACAGCAAGCCTACAAGTTCTGGCAGCAAAATCAGACCGCTGAAAATCGCAATTATTTTGTCGAAGCGAGAAACGAATGCAAGCGTACGAATGCAAGCGTGTTATCGACGAAACTAAGGACAAACACAATCAAAGGATCAGGAAAAAAATTTGCAATGCCCCAGTGGCTCCAGGAATTTCTGGTCGGTAGCAAAGGCAGTAAGTAACAACTTTACAGAAACGTCTCTCCCACCTTTCACAGACGAACGAGGCATCAAGGCGACTACAGCCAAGGAAAAAGCAAACATGCTCGCCAAAATGTTTTCTTCGCACTCTACCTTAGACGTCCTCCAAGGCAAGACTCTCCCCACCATATCGAACATCAACACTACCATGGCAGAAGTCAAATTTCATCACCGTGATATACATAAAATCCTTAAAAATCTAGATACGCAAAAGGCATCAGGACCGGACGGAATGCCTGCCATCGTGTTAAAGAACTGCGCCAACGAACTAACACCCGTTTTTTCCAGGCTTTTTTCCCTGTCTTACGGAAAAGGGATTTACCCATCTTCTTGGAAAGTCCCTCGAGTGCAACCTGTTCCAAAAAAAGGCAAGAAAACCCCGCCCTCAAACTATCGTCCAATTGCCTTGTTTCCAATAATCTCCAAAGTCATGGAACGTGTAGTCAATCAGCAACTACTCAAGTACCTCGAGAACAACGAAATAATCAGCGAAAATCAATACGGCTTTCGCAAAGAGAGATCGACAGGAGATATATTGGCCTATGTCACTCATATATGGAGTAGGGCAATTAAGAACTACGGTGAGTCTCGAGCGATTGCGTTGGATATTTCAAAGGCATTCGACAGAGTTTGGCGTGATGGACTGCTCAACAAACTACTGTCCTTCGGATTGCCAGCCTTTCTCTGCAGCTGGCTTGCCAGTTTCCTTAAGAGCCGATCTCTGCACGTTGCAGTCGATGGACACATCTCGGACACATTCACCATCAACGCGGGCGTGCCTCAGGGCGCAATACTTTCACCAACTCCGTTCCTCATCTATATTAATGACCTGCTGACCGAAACAAATAATCCTGTTTACAGTTTTGCAGATGACAGTACCCTTGTCTCCCACTTTAGATCAGAAAAACCAGCGACTGAGACTCATCACTGCAGACAGGAGCAGATTACAGCAATTAATCAAGACCTGGAGAAAGTTCAAACTTGGGCGACCGAAATTTGGTCTAGTTCAATGCAGCAAATACCCAAGCAGCCACGTTTACCAAGAAGGCCGATACAGCGGGCCCTGACATCATTATGGCAGGGTCGACTATTCCTTCATCCTCGTCAATCGGACTGCTGGGTATCTCGGTCAACAGCAATATGTCCTGGCATGACCACGTTGCTAACATCGCAAAATCAGCCTCCCAGAAGCTTGGTGCGCTATTTCGCAACAAAAAACTCTACACACCGCAGCAGTTGCTCTTGCTCTACAAAGCGCCAATAACACCGTGCTTAGAATATTGCTCACATATCTGGGGTGCCGCACCAAAGCACACCCTAAAGCTGCTGGATTCCATTCAGAAGAGAGCTGTGCGTCTCGTCGGCGACCCGGAGTTGACCCGGAATCTAGATAATCTGGAACATCGCAGACATGTAGCCGAGATATCTCTGTTTTACAGATACTTTTACGGCAGATGTTCCCAGAATTTGGTCCGCCTCATCCCGCCCATGGCAGCTCCTGTCAGACAGTCACGACAGACGGCAAGAGTGCACCAGTTCGTCGTACAACTGGAAACACCTAGAACATCGATTTACAAGAACTCCTTTGTCTGGCGCACTGCATCACTGTGGAACTCACTCCCAGGACATGTGTTTCCCACTGATTACAACTTACAAATATTCAAGAGCCGTGTCAATCAACATCTTCGCACACACACCGCTCGTCGAGCGCCATAGGGTCTCCCTTTAGTGTGTGTGCCACTGCCATAAAAAAAATCGTAGACGTAAGTAAATTCATTAGGGTCACTAAACTAGCACTTGTGCGGTTTACATCCTGGAGCCCGGGCCGAAGAGGCTCTATACAGATTCAAAATAAGCGTAATCATTGGTGAAGCTAAAGACAATCAATTTCAAGGTAAAAATAACAATGACTAATTGCATCATTTCCTTTGCAGGCAGGCTTCTCACGCGGCAATTCTTGGTACCTTTACTATTAGGCTTCAAATTTAACATAGCCACAATGGTACCTATAATATTTGGTCTGCTGGTAATTTTGGCAAAGAAAATAGTAATTGTTAGCAAAATAGCGCTCATTGTAAGTAGTGCTCTTGCACTTGGTTCACTATTATTTAATTATGGTGGAAATGGTCAATATGGACAACAGTATCCCAATGAGCACAATTACTACGGGGCGTCTCACTATCATCCTACGACATTTGGCAATCAATATAAAGGGTGAGTATTATGCTATCGTATCTATTAATAAAACTTAACAAAAAAACGAAACCAATATGAACAGTAATACACAAAAATAAATGTTGTGTGCTTATGATCACACGACAGAAGCGAAAACTTCCACAATTAAGGTGGAATGAAATACAAATATTTATTATTGTTTTATATCTTGAACTTACTTGCCACAACTTCGATCATTAAAGTAAAATTTTACCTTGAAATATCTCGGCGAAAACTGCTGCTCAGCGCTTAAAATTTTTGCAAATTCTCCGATCCTGGACCTTTTTCCCATCTTCAAATCGTTTAAATGAAAATCTACTTACTCACTACATATACTTTTTTTTAAATTCTACCTAGAAATCTAACATAAAATCGTCAGAAACTGTTTCTTATTGCCAAAAAAATTCCACGTTTTCAGATCCTGATCATTTTTCCTAATTCATACCGTTTTCAATAATATTTCAAGCAACTAAATTAAATTTTTATATATATATTTTAACCTAAACGTCGCGTCAATATATTAGAAGACGTAATCCTTCAAATTTCCCATATATAGTATATTCTATTATTCGTGTCAGCAAATTTTTTTTACGCGCGCGGTTCCTGGAGCGTCGATTCACAATATGTGATACGATACAAAATGGGTATCATGGCGTAAACGTTACGAAATGCGTGATGTATTACGACTTGCGAATGTAGAGAGGGAAATATAGCGTTGGTAAAGACAGTAAGAGAGATAGTTACACGGTGACACGCCCGGCGAGGCGAACGAAAGAAGAGTGGGAATTCTAGCACTGTTTTGTGCGAATGAAGTTTCACACCTGGTGTGTAATCCACAAGCACACATTTTTTAATGATATCATGTTTTTAAAATTAAGCTATATGAAATGTAAAATGCCATTTTTATATTATATATTTCCTAATATTTCCTAATTTATGTAATTCTTGTAGATACAATGAGCAGTATTCTCCTGCAGAGCTCTTGCAATACAGAGGTCTAAATAATGCTGGAATGGATGAATTGAAAGTATATACAAATTTGCCTGAATCATTTATTGATAGAACTACTGACGAAAAGCAACAAAAGAAGGGTCGGAATTTTGCCTGGAGCGAAGATGAAAAAATAGAGAAGAAAGACCTCTCCTGAATTTAGATTAGCTTTTAGATTTTAGTTTTTTGATCTCCAAATTTTACCATTATATGTATATATTTCATATATTTAATCTACATAATAAATAATAATGTATATTAGAAACGAAAATTAATGTATATAATTTGATCAAGAGAAGAAAAATCACGTTTCGATCTGTATGAATCTCATCAGGCCAATGCAGCCATGTGGCAAAAATGACGGAAATTGCTCGGCCTGAGTCTCAGAAATAAAAATGGTCATGGGGCGCAGTGGTAAGATGATAATCACATCAGGATTGGAGGCAAGCAAACTGTTTTGTGTATCATATTCATATGTTACTTCACATTAGAAGGATGTCCATCCGTTTAAGCGGTACCAAATATCTAAATGATGAAACGGTTAAAAACACGAAATCTCGATTTTAGGGGGGGTCCGCTATAATTTTTGGGGGACATGAAAGGGTATCGAAAATATCTCTCTGCATTTCTTTGACCCTCTTCTTCAGCGGGGAAGGTAATATGAATGACCTATTATGTATGTATGTTTTATATGGCTGTGGAGGATTCATGTTTGTGAGGCAGATCCTTTTCCACCCCAGTTCTATTGAGAATAGCTATATAGGGGATCGTCAATATGATCGATATATTGTTAAAAAATAAAGCAAATTATTTTTGCATTGCTTGCTCTATAAATCGTCTATTTAGATATTCATTAATTGGTCGTATTTTGGTGCATTTATCATTTGGATTTAAACTATTATTATCGGCAAAATTAATGTTACTTATTAAATACTTAAACTTATCCCTTAAGATCGCATTTCCACAAAACAATTGTGAGTATCCCTCTCGCAAAATATGCTGCGTCGAAATAACTAAATAAAATGAGCACATCAAAAAAAAGACATTTAATTTCACGCAAAGCTATGTTGCTGGCTTTAATTTTTCGTGCCGCATATCTGAAAAAAAAAACACTATCTAGTCCTGAAAATAGAGCTAAGATCGATTATATAAACTCGCTGGCGATATGCTCAATAAACTTGTCAAAGATGCTAGTAAACATTTCAAGTGGCGAAGAAATATTTATACTTCCAACTACAAAATCCTCTCCAGTATCATCGGGAGCAACAGTATCTTGAAAGACCCAGTTTTAAGTTTATTTGCTCTTGCTGAAACTTTTTCTGCATCCGAAATATTCTGTTGGTGCAGTATCACCTTCATCCTCGTCAAGTATTTCAAGGACTTCGTGAAAGGTCACAAGTTTAGCTTTAAGGTCCAGCAGCATCTAAATCAAGCACATGACATAAGAAGGAATCTGCAAGATGGCTCTATTGCTTGGCCAGCTCGTTTCCCTGATCTCAATTCTCGGTTCCCATTAATATATGGCTCAATTCGACTAACTGATCATCAAACATCGAATAGTGCCAATATTCCTACGTGTATGATATTCGAAGCGAAAGCGTATAGCTCGATGTATCAATATGAATTAAAGAATATTTTTAGCATTTACTGCAAATATTTGTGAATGACCCATAGCTATTTTTTTTTTTTGGATTTTATTTTTCTTGTGCTTTTCCGTGCTTGTTTAATTTACAAAATTATAAATTGTTAACCGTGCACGTCTTTTCAGCAGATAAAGAGAGTCCGCAATTAAAAAAAAAACAAATTGAGAGTCAAAACTTGCAAATAAAGTTAAATAATCGCCAACACTCCTCCCTTGGCATGCCCGTTTCAAAGAAATCACTAACGAAATATAGTGTTTATTGATGACACCAAAATGAACACACAATATATCTTAAGATGAAATCTGCAGAGAGAAATAATTAGAGTAACCCCCACATATAGACGCTCCTGTACGAAGAAACATTTAAACCGATAACAAGAAAAAGTAACCTCTATTATGGCTATTGTCCCAAGTTAGGACTAGATCTTAAATGATTCATGAGCAATAAAATAAAACTTTTATTTTGATCGTGAAGTTCAAATGGCTCTAGAATCCTTAAAAAATATTTTCGAACCTGCCCTCACTGTCATCCTCCGACACATTAAGGGAATTTTCAGATACCTCGTATAACTACTGAAGAGAACATATTTCTAGAAAACGTTACACTAAATCACTGTAAAAATGAATTTAAAATATGCGAAATGCATTATTTGAGATAATTCGGTTTTATTTTCTTTGTAGACATTCGTGCGACTTTTGGTTATAATTTTGGAAAACTTTGTGCAACGACCTAAATATTCCCCTGGAATATGGTAAATAACAAAACTTAACACGCGGGTTGAATCCGATACAATAGTTATTTATACTATAAGGGATGTAAGTGACATTTACTAGTCGAGGACGATTTTGTGCCCGAGCGATAGCGAGGGCTGACAATATAGTTCGAGACTATTAAATGTACTTACATCCCGTGGAGTATATAAGATTTTTTCTCCTCCCTGCAGAATTTATTCTTTGATTTTTATTATTTTAATTCGATACTTTTCGCATGAAATTATGAAGACAGCTCTGGCCAGTTTCTATAGCGTCATAATAGTATATTGTGATATAAGTATATAAGAGGGCCTTTAAAGCACGCGTGATATATTTCAAAACACGACGCGCAGCGGAGTGTTTGGTAAGTCGCAAGGGCTTTAAAGGCCTCTTATACACGTATATCATACGCTATTTTTTATTACGAATGCATCATAATCTCAAAAATGTTTTAAATATTAAACTTAAGGGATATATTGACGAATATATTAATCTGTCACATTTGATATGATCAAATGTTTCTATAGCAACCTTTAAAAAGTAGGCGCATCATAAACACCATTTTAAGCACGCTGCATCGTACGATAATCGTTGATTATGATGCATGCGTGATAAAAACATTCTTATTTTATCAATAACATCAAGCTGACATTTTACTATCAAAAATTTTGAAAAATTGAAATTTATTGATTTGTATAATAGCCAAATGGATATAGAAGAATCAGCGAATATCGCTTGTCTGTCGCTGCTGCCAGAAAAATCGAGGAAGAGGTATGAAGCAACGTATCAAAACTTCAAGAAATGGTGCCAAACAAAGACTGCTACTCTAGTTTCATAAACCGTGCTTTTGGCGTACTTTCACGAAAATCTGCTGTATTAAAGTCTCCATCAAGCTTATGGTGTGAATATTCCATGTTGAAGTCCACATTTCCATAGAGGAAAACATAGATATTTCCAAGTATCCTAAATTTCGAGCATTTTTAAAAAGAGGAAATGACGGGTATAAACCTAAACATTCCAATGTGTTTGACAGGGAAAATATGAATAAGTTCCTGTTTGAAGCCACCGATGATATTTATTTAATCATGAAGGTTTTAATGATAATGGGAATTGCTGGAGCGTGCCGTTCTCTGTGTAATGAAAATGGACAATGTTGAATTAAGGCATGAAGTTTTTATTGTTACTATTGCTAATTCCAAAAATGGAATGGCACGTAATTTTACAGTGTCTAAAAGTAACGATGAGAAGGTTTGTTATTTCAAAATAGTTCAAAATTGCTTTGATATAAGGTCTCACATGACGAATTTTAATTCTCGCTACTTCATGCGATATCAAAATGGAAAGTTCTTAAATCAGCCTGTCGGGAAAAACACCATTTCTTCAATTCCAAGTAAAATTGCTAAATTTCTGAACTTTGAGAATTTTAAGTAGTATACTGAACACTCCCTTAGAAGAACGTCGGCCACTTTATTAGCAAATACTGGGGCTCTCAGGTGACATCGACATGGGGAATGGAAATCTGCAACTATTGCTCAAAGTTATGTAGCCGGGAGCGTCAACAATAAAAATGAAGTTGCAAATCAAATTTTGTACAATATAACGAAGCCAGAAGTCTCTTGCAAGAGTAACAGAAAACTTGGTTAGAGATGGATAATTTAAGGAGTTAGAACATTCCATACAAATTGAGAAAAAATGAGAAAACATTTATCCAAATTTTGTAAATAATATTCATAATTGTACTATTAATTATCATTTCACTTAATATTACTCCATTTTTATAAATCATTGTTAGGTTGACGTTGTTGATTAAAAATCTTTGTAGTTTAAACTTAATGAATACAGGGTGGCATGAATTACTACCACTCAAGGGTGGTAAGTTGACTACAACCCGTCGTCAAAGGCAATCGATGCCTTTTTAGTAATTCTCACTTACGTCCTTGGTCCTTCAAAACAGTGTCAAAATGGGTTGTTTACAATACAGGGAGGGGAAAAATTAATTTACTGCTGCAGTAAAGAAATTATTGGTTTTGACTACTAAATGCCCTCACTAAGATGCCAAGAAGATAATACGGAATTATACAAAATCGCTATTAAACAAAATATAATATAAAAATATTAATTAGTGTTAGATATACGTCTTAAAGAGTATTATTAATTCCTTCAAAAGCTGCTATTATCATTACTTAACAAGACCTCGATAATAAATTGCGCAAGATCTGCCGTTAGCAAAATGTATATTTAATATTGCTCATATTTGTAACATTAACATAGTTTTAAGATATAAACTGTGTATTGGAATACTTACTAAAGTAATGAGACTTACGCATAGTAGATCTGTATTGGAATCGTAATCGGATTGCTGGATTTTTCTTGTAAACTAACCACAACGTAGTATTTGTTATATGACATAATTATTTTAACGTAGTTTTTGATAATGCATAGAAAGCGAAAATGGTAAATTTTAGCCACAAAATTATCTGTCTGCGAGAACACACTACTCTCACTTCTGATGCTACTCAAAAAACATTTTTTAGGAGGTAAACCATCTCTTATTGATCGTCTTCGCATCATGTTTTCTAAAACATTAATATTATAAAAAGGTCTCCTGCTATACATTAGATTTTATAACTATAATCCCTAAGGATAAAAAAAAACAAAGGTATAACGTCCCATCGGTAGCCATGGATTTTCTGAATGGCCAGGGCGAAAGTATTCATCCAACCAAGTTATGGATTTATGCTCCATCTGGCTCAAAGAAAATATAGGTTCTGTCTTCCAAATTAACACTCTCGAAAAAAATGCCTATCTTTGTATTTAAATATGAAAATCCCTTTTATTGGCTATGCCTTTATAAGAATATTAAAAGGGCTTTGGTTTATGGATTCGATTGTAAATAGTGCCTTAGTATCTGTCCACCACCTATACTATCGCGAACTGACAGTATCTTTAAAAAACAAGGTTGCTTCGTCAATAAATATTACTTAGCTACCAAAATGTTAAAGTCGAAGTACATACCATTATCGCATTCTTTAAGAACATGCCCACAATTTGGTTTATAAGCAAATAAGTTTTCTTTTTTAATCCTTCTTGAAGAAGTCCCTGATACACCACTCTCTTCACGAATTTAAGATACTGCAGATATAGAATTTTGTTGGACACTTTAAAGAGCGTATAATTGATATTTTCATTTCCTGTAATCCGTTTGGTATGCCCGTATTTGAAATTATTTTTATGCTTTAATTTCCCTTAATTTTTATGCATTCGGTACATTGTAGAAAGTTGGATCTCTGAATCCCTTTGGCCAACAATTTCAGCCGCCTTGCCATATGCTTTCTAATTTTTGACAACCATTAGATCAAGTTCCTGTTTTTTTAGTCAGTAAATTTTATTCCTGGCAAGTCACTCAAGATAGTGATAATTAATAAAAAAAAAACTAAATATTATAATACCTCAAATATTTTAACCCCTATATCGTCGCTTTTTTATCACATATATGGTTGTTTCGCATACTATGTTCGCCAGAAGCAAAACGATAATCTAATTTAAATAAAATTACGCACATATTTTAATATTTATACAGTAAAACGACATTGTCTGCATCTTTTTATGCTTATTGAACACTGCGTACAAATCATATTTTAAAGACATATTAAAATAATTTTCAGATTTGAAAACAATAATCTGAAACTGAATGTGACAAAATGCATTAGCAAGCTGATTCATGGCATAAGCGCAAAAAATATAAACCTAGAAAGTAGGTAATAGAAATTAATTTTTCTTCCTCGTCTTCCATTCGATTGCATCCCAAGCAAATGTGGTATGACTACATTCTCCTTACAAGCTGGCTGGTTACAACTATGGCATTTAATTGTAGTATATCTATTTTTCATTATTTCTGGCTTTTGGAGGCTCTGACGAAGAACCTCCAAAAACAAAGCATAGTAGAGTAGTTTTCTTCTCGGGGAGTTTTTGGGATATGATGACTGGTATACCAGTTGTCGTTAACTAGGTTTTTGTTGTGATTTTTGACAGGCTGCATCAATCTAAAGACGATATCTGTTGGAGAATTTGATGTTGGTAACCTGCCTTAAGCGTAGGGTGCCAATTATGTAACACTAATAATTTTAATTGCTTAAAGGACGGTCCATGCCAGGTTCACTGATTGGATTTAATTTTATTTAAAGGTGTGGGTCTATGCGTTGACAGTTAGGTGAAAGCGCCAATAATTGCTTTTACTAGGAATTTATCTATGATTATTGATCATTGAAATTAGGATAGCTAAATTTAGAAAAATACCCTGTATAAGAACTTTGAAAAGAACTGAAGTTTAACGATATATAATCTAGATTATAGCTAACCAATATGAACATCAAGATTACAATTAAATTATTTATTTAAATTTTAAAAACTTACATTACAAAACACTATAAAGCCAATTAATTAGGTTTTATTTATGGTATCGCTCATAAAATAATGAGAGGAGTTGCACTTGTCTACATTATCAGATTATTAAAGCAAATTAAACAAACTTTCTAAGTTTTAATCTACGTCCTATATCCTTAAGATAGCCTAATTCCTGCCTGCAAATAGTTTTAACTCAACCTCGAATTCTAATCGCAGTTAGTCATAAAGTAACAAAAATATATTTATTAAGCGAACTAATCTAAATTGATCTCATGGCAGCGGTAATATCAATATAACAATAATCAGTTAATAGAGATCTATTAAATCAATGAATTACTTTATAAAATAAGTATATTTATGCAGTAAGTACGTACGGGGAACAAGAAATGAGCTCAGTTCGATATCAGTGTAAGACGAAAAATTTAAGTTGCAAATAGCAGTTATGCAAAACAAATTACTGCCATGAGGCTTACAGCCAATTACAGTAAAAACTTATTGTTAAGGTAGGTGAGTCTAATACACAAGTAAATCAAATAATCAATAAAGCGGTATTATCCACTATATCGGTAATAGGAAAAGTCAATAATAAATAATCGACAAGGATAAGAAATGACATAAAGCCATGCAACGATAATTTCAATAAGTCAATAAACTAAAACAATAAGGCATGATGAAAATACTAGACTTCACAGATAAGTTTTTAGTTGTAACTTCCATTGAAACAGATTTATTTTTGCTTAGTTTTACGCCATTTTGTTTGCATCAGTCACTTACATCATGGATACCCATAATTGCATTTCCTGGGATATCGCTATATCGATATCGATATCGATATA